>VDFB02184511.1:0-33789 GCA_007258455.2 Sequoia sempervirens | reverse complement strand
ATCCCATCACCATGAAACCACATTTCTTTGAGGCATTTTTCAAAGAGTTCAACGCCTTGTCTATGCTAACACATTTTTCATACATGTCTATCAAAGCATTTAGCCAAACAGTTCATTTCCTTCCTGCTATGGCTAAAAGCCTAAAATAGGTGCTTTCAAACAAGCCATGGATGCTTAGAAAAAATATATCATAGCATAATAGTAAGCAATAGCATAGACAAGGGAATGAACTGTTTGAAAAAAATGCCTCAAAGAAATGTGGTCTCATGGTGGTGGAATGCCATGACAAGCAAATTGTTGTGGATTGTCATGGCATTCCATCACCATGAGACCACATTTCTTTGAGGCATTTTTTCAAACAGTTTGTTGCCTTGTCTACACTACTACATTTATCATACATGTTTACCAAAGTATTTTATCAAATATTTCGCTTCCTTGTCGCTATGGCTAAAATCCTAAAATAGGTGCTTCCAAACAAGTTATGGATGCTTGGAAAAAATCTATCAAAGCATACTATTAAGCAATAGCATAGAAAAGGGTACAATAAACCGGCTTTTTGAAACAAAGAAATGGTCTCATTGGTGATGAAACGCCAATCCATAGCAATTTTTCTTGTCGGCATTCGGCTATGCCATTCCACCACCATGAAACCACATTTATTTGAGGAATTTTTTCAAAGAGTTCACTACCTTGTCTATGCTAACACATTTTTCATACATGTCTATCAAAGCATTTTATCAAATAGTTCATTTCCTTGCTGCTATGGCTAAAAGCCTAAAATAGGTGCTTTCGAACAAGCTATGGATGCTTGGAAAAAATCTATCAAAGAATAATAGTAAGCAACAAGCTGATGCAATAAAAAGATTGCCAAACCACTCAACAACTCAGGGGACTCTTGTCCCAAACTCATCTTGAAGAAGATCAAACAAAATTTCAACATTTCATTAGAAATCTAATTTTCACCCACTCAAATTCTCTTATCATTCATCATTCATCCTTCCACAAATCTGTATTCCAATTGACTCATTCAAAGCAAAAAACCATTTTAGAAAACTTTGATTCAATCAATTAGATCAACATGCATTTCAAAAACACCATTTTCAATAAGGCACTCTTCCGTTCAATCAATTCATTCAACTTGTCCCAAATAGTCAATCATCATTCCAATTGGATTTCAAACTTTTACCAGACCATCAAGCACTGTGAACATCATTATTACAATTGATACAAATCAGGAACTTTCTCTCTTAACTTTGTTCTAACTGAACTTACAATTTCATGTATTATTTTACACCAAGTCTCCCAATCGGGCCCAACCATCAAAACAACATATCCTTCTAAACCTCGGCCCAAGACTCCATACATCCCCCGACACCATCACTTTAGATAAATATTATCCTAAAATCAACTCACCAATCACTATTAGGTCAAACTTATATTCTCTGAGCAATCAAGGCACTACTTCTCAATGAGACATTCATGCTCTAAATTGGGTAAACCAAACACACATGTTTCAAAACCCAAGATCCAAAACACTTTTAGGGACCTCTTAATGCCCATTTCCTCATATCAAAAACTTAGAATAACTTATATTGAAGAAATACGTAGTTTTTAGTCTAAACGCCATCAAAAAAGGCTACTGTAATAGGCCCACCTCTTTCAAAGAAGACCCCCTTCACATTCCCAAAACAATTTAAAAATCAAAAAGTCAGCTACAGGACACAACAATAAACTCCAATTCTATCCATTTCTAGCATTAAAAATATTCCCTTTTTGGATAAAGATATTGACAAAACCTCTTTGTTTGGTAGGTGAAAAACTCAAAAATCAATGAGGGTTTCCTGTATAGGCTACATGCAAACCTCAAAACCTCCATCCAACCATTGGAACATGTCAAAATACATCTAAAATGGTATTTGGAAACATCTTCTAACCCATGCACTTGTTCTTTCTCCACGGTCATGCTGGAAACTGTTCATTTTGACTGGAAAACTCAGAATTTCCTGTGTAGCAGCAGCTCCTTCATGGTATTATTTCTTTTTCCTCCACTCAAAAACATCAAAACATAACAAATAACCTATACCTAACCTACTCCACCAATCTACCTGACATACATTGGTGGAGTAATGTGGAAATGCCTTATAAGACTCTCAAAACTCAATGCACAGGATTTCAGACCAAGCCATAAGAAGAATGCTAAAAGAAACATTAAATTTATTGGATTCCTTTCCAAATGGATGAAAACAAATGGTGATTCCCCAACCTGATGGAAACAATCTAAATTTGAACCCTAAACTCTTGCACAATCCGTACAAGTTAAGAAACAACTGAAAACACAAAAAATAAGCTAAAATAGAGAGCTCTTTGTTAATTTAATTCTTCCAGAATACAATGATCTCTTTGCTTGGCCTTTACAATGATTTTAAAGAAGTTTCCAATCATAAAATACCTCTTCATCTTCTTTGAATGACCTATGACTCGTCCTCTTCCTTGATTTTCTTGATTTTATTATTTTGTCTCTTCACATTCCTTCTTTTTCTCTCTTTTACATATTTAGCATTTTGACAATATTACACTTTGTGCTTTTTCATGCCTTGATTACATTTAATTTTGGCATTACATGGACTTAAATACATTTTTGACAACTTAGCCTTTTGAAGGCAGTACATGACCTAGGTGCTCCTGCACCACAAGCTATGGTCTCATGGTTTTTTTCACATCAACGTGATTTGATTCACGTGAAAATCAGCATGAACCAAATTTTGTATTATGGAGCTATATTAAGCTGCCACTTTGAAAACCAATGTAACTATGATAAAAAATAATGTTTGAGACTACAAGAAGGCATCAAAATGGCTAGTGTACTAAAAACTTCTTATGATTTTCGAATAATGTTGATAACTCTACTCAATTGGCTTCTTTTTTCAAAATCATACAAATTGAACCCTAGCATCAATAGAATATATATATCAAGCTACCACAATTCAAGTTACATTAGGCCCATATCACTGATACATAGCCTAAACAATGGAGGAATGGCCTATTTCAACATCCTACACTCAAACCCTTAAGGGATTGATCCGGTTGAATGTAGCTCAGAGCGATTCCGAGTATTTGGGTGTGAAAGAGGACCATGCCTAGTGTAAACATGCCTACTTGGATGCGTTGGAATAGTCCGTTTGGTCATATGAGTTGCAGAACAAAAATTGCACCACCTTACAACTTTCCACTGCTTGCATTTGACACTTTTTCCATCAACTGAAAATTGGACACCACGGAAAAAAACCACTTCGAGATAACGGAAACTAAGAGAGTTTATTGTAGAGCAGCCCAACGTGATCCCATAGGATTAGACGAGAAGTTTCTAAGCATCATGGCATCCGAGTAACCTCATGCTGAAGTTTGCTCATTTTTGCCCTTTGGGACCCTTTAAGGATAGATCCAGCTTTGAACGTGAAGTTCTGGCAATTCTCACAGATTTGGGTACTTAAAGAGGACCATGCCTAGTGTAAAACGCCCATTTGAACACGCTAGAATATTCTCGCTTGTCATTACGAGCAGGCGAACAAAAATTGCACCACCTTGCAACTTTCCACTCCGCTTGCATTTGATGACTTCCTTTTTCCATCAACTAAAAACTGACACCCACGTGGAAAACCACTTTGAGATAACAAAAATCGAGAGAGGTTATTGTAGAGGGGCCCAACATGATCTCATATGATTAGATGAGAAGTTTATAAGCATCACGGTGGCCAAGTAACCTTATGCTAAAGTTTGCAACCATTTTGCCCTTTGGACCCTTAAGGGATCGATCTAGTTGAACGTAGCTCAGAGCGATTCTGCATGTTTGGGTGTGAAAGAGGACCATGCCTAGCATAAAAATTCCTATTTAGATGCGTTGGAATAGTCTATTTGGTCACATGAGTTGCTGAACAAAAATTGCACCACTTTGCAACTTTCCACTGCTTCCATTTGACACTTTTTCCATCAACTTAAAACTGGACACTACGGGAAAACCGCTCCGAGATAACAAAAACCGAGAGATATTATTGTAGAGGGGCCCAACATGATCCCATAGAATTAGACGAGAAGTTTCTAAGCATCACGGTGTCCGAGTAATCTCATGTTGAAGTTTACAGTCATTTTGCCCTTTGGACCCTTAAGGGATCGATCCAATTGAACGTAGCTCAGACCAATTTTGCGTGTTTGGGTATGAAAGAGGACCATTCATAATGTAAACATGCCTATTTGAACACGTTGGAATAGTCCGTTTGGTCACACGAGTTGCAGAACGAAAATTGGACCACCTTGCAACTTTCTATTGCTTGCATTTGACACTTTTTCTATCAACTGAAAACTGGACACCATGGAAAAACCACTCTAAGATAATGAAAACTGAGAGATGTTATTGTAGAGGGGCCCAACACAATCTCATATAATCAGACGAGAAGTTTATAAGCATCACGGCGTCTGAGTAACCTCATGCTGAAGTTTGCAGCCATTTTGCCCTTTGCACCCTTAAACGATGATCTAGTTGAACGTAGCTCAAAGTGATTCCGCGTGTTTGGGTGTGAAAAAAGACCATGCCTAGCATAAAAATGCCTATTTATATGTGTTGGAATAGTCTGTTTGGTCACACGAGTTGCAAAACGAAAATTGCACCACTTTGCAACTTTTCACTACTTCCATTTGACACTTTTTCCATCAACTAAAAATTGGACACTACGCAAAAACCACTCCAAGATAACGAAAACCAAGAGAGGTTATTGTAGAGGGGCCCAATGCAATCCCATAGGATCAGACAAGAAGTTTCTAAGCATCACAGTGTCTGAGTAACCTCATGTTGAAGTTTGTTGCCATTTTGCCCTTTGGACCCTTAAGGGATCGATCCGATTGAACATAGCTCAGAGTGATTCTGCGTGTTTGGGTGTGAAAGAGGACCATTCCTAGTGTAAAAAATTCCTATTTGAACACGTTGGAATAGTCCGTTTGGTCACACGAGTTGTGGAACGAAATTTGCACCACCTTGCAACTTTCCACTGCTTGCATTTGACACTTTTTTCCATCAACTAAAAACTAGACACCACGGGGAAATCACTCTGAGATAACAAAAATTGAGAGAGGTTATTGTAGAGGGGCCCAACATGATCTCATATGATCAGATGAGAAGTTTATAAGCATCACGGTGTCTGAGTAACCTCATGATGAAGTTTTGCAGCCATTTTGCCCTTTAGACCCTTCAGGGATCGATCTGGTTGAACGTAGCTCGGAGTAATTCCGCATGTTTGGGTGTGAAAGAGAACCATTCCTAGTGTAAAAATTTCTATTCAGACATGTTGGAATAGTCTATTTGGTTAGAAGAGTTGGAGAACGAAAGTTGCACGACTTTGCAACTTTTCACAAGGCAAAAATACACCTAACCTTCAAATCTTGCTTCCAAACTTTTACCAGAACTTGGTACACTTTATTCATCTTTATTTTGACATGAAAAAAGCTAAAACACCTTCTTACAACACTGTTTAAACAGATTTCACAATTGTTTTCACTAGAAGACCAAATTTGTTTGTAAGTGCTAAAACACTAAATCGGGTGTAACATGAAAATCACAATGAATCTTTACAGGATAAATACATTTTAGGGTACCCATTTTGGCCATTAAAAATATATATCATTTTCAGATACACTTATTTTGGAACAAATGCCTGCTGTCCCAACTTCTTTGCTTCTAAAGAACCCCAAATAAACCATTTTAACAAAAAAAGTAGTCTTTAATCATCACCAAAATACCAAAAAACCTCAAAAAATATTTTTCCAGGTATAAAACCTCTCAAATAAACAAGTTTCAAGATGGAAAACGCCCAGCAATACACAAAATCTGTAAACCCTTGGTTATAGGGTGAAAATCACAAAAATCAGTGAGGGTTTCAAGTATTTCATTCTAAGAAACCTCAAACACTCCGGCCAACACTTGGATCATGCCTTATTATGTCTATTTTTTTTTTCAGAATCATTTCCATAGACATGCATTCATTATTTCTTCCATACCTTGCATAAAACCTCCATTTTTGGATGAAAAACTTAGATTTTGGCTCTGTACTAGCGACTCCACCTTTGCATTCTTGACTTCCCTGCACAAAATGACTTAACCAAAACAATAAAATGATGTAGAAAGGGATTGTAATCTTTCAACAAACACATTTAAATTAGTCCCAAGTAATTTTCAAAATCCCAAGTATCTATCTTGACAATTATCTCCTTTCAACTAGGTCTACTCTAGTAGCCATACAAACCATGTTTTTGGGCTTTATCACTCTAGCTTCCCAAATGAATTCTCAAATAAATGATTTTTTTTGAAGGAATATCAACTGATGTAGAGAAGGGTGGAGGAATACAAATTCAGACTTAAGAACCAAGAAACCAACTCAGGTTCATATATCTAATCCAGCTTCCATAAGGTCAACACTATAGTCTTCCAATTCACCACTGAACAACTAAAAGACTAATTCCTTAAAGAGAATTGTAAAAACATCCATTGATCATCCAAATAACATTCATACTTCATCAAGAAGATAGATCCAAGCCTCCACCTAAGATTCATCTGCCAAAGCTTAAAGAAACATCAAGGTATCATGCTCAAGGGCTACAAGAACTAGCCCAATTTTACAAACAAACCCACCTTTAAACTTCTTTTCATAACAAGATCTTCTAGACAGTCACAAATTATGCTTCAAAACCACAAATTTTTGAGTCAAATACTTCGTACAAGTTTGCTAACCTACTGCTCAAACAAACCCTCATTTTCCCTCCTAAAATCTAGGGTTTCTCAAGATCTTCACTCAAACAGCCACGATTCACAAAACCAAAACATAAAACATGTTGTCCTAGGTCTGCTCAGACCTTCCAACCTTTCCTAAACTCAATCCCAACACAAATCCATGAAAAGACAACTTGAAACCAACATTTTCACATAGAAACTTAACATTTTTTGCCTAGTTATCATAAGAATTCATACTTAAAGACTCCCCCTTGCTAAGAAACTTCATTCCACACCTAATATACATGCATGAAAGTCTTCCCACCAAGTCACATGGCTTTATAGTAGGTGGGAAGACAAAAATTACATTTTTTTAATCACAAAACAGTGATAAATCTGTTACATGGGCTGCTATAGAAAAATTAGTATTTCTCCCTCCAAAATGAATATTGGAAGCCCTAAATGGAAGAAAATGGAAGCTAAATCACAATACTACATGAAAAAATGAATGATAAATCCTTCTAAGAATTTATGGGTCCGTATAGGTGAAGGAAACTCTAAAAATACAGTAAAATCAGGAAATACAATGAAAAATCAGAAATAAAGCGTTGAAAACTCTGAATCAAACATTAAACAAACTTTCTATATTGAATAATTAGCCTTGAATGGAATTAAAATAGCAATTACAATGTCTCTTGATCTTCCCCAATGCATATGCTTTCCTTTTGAACTTCTGTCTTTTTGTCTTCCACTAAAATTGCTAATTTTGGCTTTTGGCAGTTTTTACAACTTTTGCATTTTGCAATTTTTCAATATTTATTATGCAACTCTTTAAAGAATCCTTCATAAGACTCACATTACATGATAAATGGTCTGTAAAGCCTTTATTTAAAACAAATAACCCTTAAACACTTAAATTACAAGGTTCACCACATGAATCCCCTTATTGATCAACTTCTTTACATCATGACTCAATTGACCTAATACATACAAAAATGGTATTGAATCCTTATTAAATGAAATAGAATGAACTCAAACCATCTAAAAACACCCTAAATGATCAAATGACCAAATAATAGAAACCACAAGGGTTCAAGTGTTGAAAATATGGAGCTGGTGCTCTTGCTTTGGATAGTATGATTGCCAACAACATACAATGTTCACAAGGCTTTTTTGAAGGCATATCAACCTCCTCAACCGACTACAACCACTTTTCAACTTCTTTTACAAGTGTGACCCTTCAACTTCTAAGTATTTGCAAAATGACTACTTTTGGTTTGACAACATTACATTGTTATGTGCAACTTTTGACATATTGATGTAAATGACTCCATACCTAAACTAGTGACCTTATGATAGCCTCATTACATCATCTTGACCCTTACATTACGAATTTACATACATTTTCACATTTAGACATTCAAGGCTTCATTACACCAAATTGACAACATGCTAACATGACATTGCAACCTCATATCCTACCAACCCAGATTGACTTAAAACACTTCCTAATGGTCCTTGTGACCTTATTACAACATTCTTCATGGACAACAAATTAAAATTTACCACTTGACCACCTTGTGGTCTTGATTTTCCTTGGTGCTCCTACACCATAAACACCCTACTATAACCCTACTCCACTGATCTACAATCCTAATTTAGTGGAGTATGCTTTATTTCTTTACTTGACTCTCAAAACCTCAAATTGAAGGTTCCAAACTGAATTTCAGAAAATGTGTTCTAACAGTGGAAAAAATTAATGGATGTTCTTCTAGATGGACTCAAAAGAAACCTAATTCTCTGTATTATCTTAATCTAGATAGGACAAGGCCTAAATCTACTGTACAGGTGGTACAAAGCTAAAAAAACTGAAAGAAAACATAGAAATTTATGAATAGGGAACTTTTATTGCAAGATTTCGTTCAAATCAGAATTGAGATTTGTCAAGATCATCAAAATAAGGATGTTGCATTACTTTTTTGGCTGAGATTCTCTTTGATGGCTCAAAAATCAACATTTTCTGCAAGGAGGGACCAATCAATTTTTACTAGTTTAGTTACAGATACACAAAGGAAAAGAATAAAAAGAAATAGCTCATCCAAAATAGATGGAAGGCACTTACAGATAGGCATGGCAGTCTCTCAACTTAGTCAGTCTTGGTCATACATCTTCATTGGGAGTTCCAAGATACCTATTGCACACAACACTTCTCATGAATAGAATTTCTTGAAATTCGAGATGCTCTTATAATGTCTATGTCATAGGTGGTCATGATAAGGTTAAATTCAAATGAATAACTTCAAATTGTCTCACCAAGCTTCATACACACTTTTGTAATGGGTTAAAATCATAATTGAGATTTTTCAAGATCATCAAAATAAGGATGTTGCATTTCTTTTTTGCTTGAGATTCTCTTGGATGGCTCCTAAATATGCATTTTATGCAAGGGAAACCAATCAATGTTTTCCTGGTTACATACAAAGACACAAAGTAAAATAAGATGATAGCATTGGCATCAACCAAATTGACGTGGATACAAGTATAAATTAATAAGAACCATTGTGCATATACTTACAAATTAATCCAATGAACCATTCGGGTCTTCTCTACTCTTTATTGTGTCAAGTATTGCCTCATGGTCAGACTCACAGAACTTCCACAAGGTCTTGTTCAAAGGCCTACCCCCATATTTGGTCAAACGAAAATTAGATGCCACGACAATGTTTGAGTAATGAAGAATCTTATGATGTGTGTCAAATTCCTCAAAAAACCAATGTTTAACACTCTTATGTGGGTACCTTCTCAGCCATATTCCAGTAACAATAACTGAGCCTGTAGGGTATTCAATGTTTTCTCCATCTATAATTGGGGCTTCCAATTTCTTTTTTTCCTCAACACAATGACACAAGTAATAGTCTGTACCTTCTTAGTTGTCTTCATCTACAATAACTACATAAACATGCCCTGCATTTATATGTGCGACATATCTCTTGAAATTAGTCAACATTATGAATATAGTACAAAGTAAGATAACAATATGGAATTTCAAATACTAAGCAAGTAGATATATTACTTGGTTGAACTAGATCTGATACATGGTCAAAGTCGATCGATGATTCCATTTGTGTTAGTTCCAATTCCATCAGAGGGCGATACGTGTGAAGTGGCCTAAGATAACTTGTCGACCATTTGTCAACCTACTCCCCTGGCTCACAATCATTCCAGGCTTGCATTGTACATGAAGAAAAAAAGCATGCCATCTTACGTGTATCGATACTCCATGAACTTGCATTTGAGCTAAGGAAAGAGTGCAACTCACTCGATCTTGTTAGTGTACAAAAATCCTCATATGGTGCAATGTTAGTATCATCCATCAACCAAAAAAATCTATGAACTGAAGACCTACCTTCATTACCTGGACACATCGAAGCATTACACCACTTGACGATTGATCTTGCATCGTTCAACTGTGCACTGTCTTTATAATTTAACTCTTCTCGTTCTAATGCTCTTTTCATGCATGCTTCTACATCGTCATGCTCCCCCTTTCAATGTTCGGCCTCACAAAAGTTCCACATATGTTGAAAACGTGTAGTGAGATGCATCCTGCACATCTAGTAGAACATGCACATGTTCTTGAACTGTGCTGCATAGTTATATGACCATATTAT
The DNA here is from genome assembly GCA_007258455.2 of Sequoia sempervirens. Classification (NCBI taxonomy): domain Eukaryota; kingdom Viridiplantae; phylum Streptophyta; class Pinopsida; order Cupressales; family Cupressaceae; genus Sequoia; species Sequoia sempervirens. The sequence continues at coordinate 23,364 of VDFB02184511.1, read as the reverse complement.
ATATGATATGCACCTCTAATCCAAATGAATGTAGAACATCTAGAAGTAACCTTGCACGAACTCTAGAGAATGCATGTGATCATCACTAATATAAAAGTGATACTCCCTCAATACCTTCCTTTGGTCCTTTGTACTATCAGCTACATGAATGAATGCTATGTGCACAAATATCAAAACCTGTGTGGAGTTGTCATACTATGACTGCACCTCACGTTGTGGCTGTAGAGTGTAGTTCTCTACAAAGTCAACTACTGATAATATGCTGCCAAGTGGAAAGGTGTCCTTGCATAGCTTGAATTGCGTGTCCATCCATCAGGCTCTATGGGTATGCCTTGCATACTCATACACTAAATTCTCATGAAACATGGACATAAAATGATACACTCGAATCTTCTCAACAACCAAATCACACATTTTTGCTTGAGACCCATCTTTTGTAGCATATGCCACTATTTTATATTTCCTGAAATCTACTAGTTTATGCCCCACCTCATCTGTGCTTTCCATATGTTGACATACATTCGTTGCAAGCCACCGCAACACTTGCATGAACCATCCAAGCATGTTCTCATGTAGAATATTTGGCCATCCTCTATTTGACATAAATTTTTTGATAAGAACTCTCTTGAATATTTTGGTGGGGCATCTATGCCACAATCATGCAAAACATCATTAGTATGCAAATCTAAACATATAGAATGATAAACATCATAAGGTTTAGTGAATTCAATATGTAGTCTACAACAACAAGTAGTGCGTATGTGATTTATCTTGACATAAAAAGGTTTAAGCATTTCAAAGAATCTTTGAGAAATACTAATTTGAGGATAAGAATTTTTAAATTTATGAAAAAATTGGGTTTGAGTCGTATCCAAAAAATGCTTTGGATGTGGCTCACGGTTTCGACTACCGATTCTCCTTCTTACGACATCCCTTTCATTCGGATATGGCCTTGTATTATTCTTCCAATAATCTTCAATTAGTGTTCTCAATGATTCAACAATTTTTTATCTTTCTGTCGCAGTCTCCCTAAGAATTCCCATAATTCATTTGAATCGGTCCCCTCAATTATTTTTCGCCTTTGAACGACTTTTGATAAAGTTTTTCTACTAATTCCCATTTGTTCACTTGTCTTTTTAATGAGGCGAGATCTCTTTGTTTGATAGCTTACCAAAGTTGATGTAATGACACGTTGGGTGACATTACTATCCTTTGAGCGTGAGGTCTTACCCACATTGTCATAAGCATCCATTAGATTCTTCACAATGGTGTTTTCACTTGATGCATTCGATGTTCTCAACCCAAGAGTCTTCATGATGTTTCTATACTTTAAACCCCGCATCATTTGAACAAATAGTTGACATCTTGCGGTCTCATTTAGCCTTTCAAAGAACATTTTCCAAATCTTATTAGCATATCTTCTACAAGTGCATTCTGGAATCTTACCTTCCATGTGCTACAAAATATCCTCATCAATATTAATCAAAAACTTTGGATTTCTACGCAAAATTCTAGGTAGTGTTCTCTTAGGTACATACATCTCAACATTAGCAATTTCATCAATATTTAATTGAGGTGGGCTAGATTGCGTACCTTTGATCGAGGGTGGAATAGAGGACATACCTTGAGGCTCACATGGGGATGATGGCATACCTTGTTCATCAACTTTGAGTGATGATGTAATCTCAACTTCAGATGTGGTGGATGGTGTCCAACCATACTCACTTGTGGTAGATGGTGTCCCTCCATATTCGCTTGTGCTTAGTGGTGTCCCTTCGTATTAACTTGCGGTAGAGGGTGTGTCTCCAACTACGATATCTACATCTCCCCTAGCACGACTCTTTCGTATTTGTGCCCTTTGTGCTACCAATTTATTTTCTCTTTTTTACAGTTGAGGTTCCTCTACAACTAGATTTTTTTCATCAATCTTTCCCAATTTCCGCTTTTCATGATATTCCCTCATTCTTTTTTTCTCTTTATCTCTCAAGGCTTGGAGCTGATCATCTGTTAGTTTTATCCTTTTAATAGTTCATTTCTTCGGCATGACGAATAATTTTACCTATGAAAAAAGTGCTAAGTTGTCAAATTAACTAATTGAAAGCTTTGGAAGCATAACTCAATGAAAGCTTTGGAAGCATACACAAAGAAAGTCCATTGACAATGTAAGGTTGTAACATGACAAACTGGTGCAAGAGCACCTAGGTCATGAAATTCCTTCAAAAGGCTAATTTGTTCAATTTGTAATGTTCAAGTAAATATGATGAGTGAAGGTCATGAAATGATGAATTTCAATGTATTTGCACCATGAAATAAGTCACTAGGTGATATTATTGAAAAGTTGCTTTGTATAACCAAAGTTATCAATTATTGTAAAAATGTAAAATTGCACAAAAGTAGGAAGGTGAAAAGTCTTTTTTGTGGAAGGGCAAGGATGGGTTGATGAAGATGAAGAGGCAATTATTTCAATTGATTTAGACACATTTAAAAAGCATTGTAAGCTCGAGAAAGACAGATCTTGTATCCCAAAAATCCATAAAAATCAATAAAAAAACCTCTACTCAGTTATTTTGGAAATATTTTCTATTCTTGTTTTTAGGTTGCATAGTGATTCAAGCATTCTAAGATTTGATTCTTGTTAGGGAAAGAGACTTCTTTCATTCTTGAAAGTTTTAGGAATTTTAATTCAAGTAATCAAGAATTTGAACTTAGTTTCCTAAGTCTCAGTCTGTGGTTTCCTTATAATTGTTTTGAGAGTCTAAAAAGTCATTCTTAGCCATTCCACCGATGTAGGGTTAGGTCGGTGGAATGGATCATATTTAGTGTCTTTTCAATGTGAAGATGTGTGTGGTAGGGGTAAATAGAAATAAGAAGTCGGGATACTGTTGCATGAACAAAATTATGAATTTTCTCATTAAAAAAAATGGTGTTTTCAAGTAGGGTTTGAGGAAACAACATGTAGAGGAGCTTAGAAATGATTTCAAAATAATTTTTAGACCTAATGAATCATGTTTCAATTGTTGGGTGGAGTAGTAGATGTTTTGCAAATGTTTCATTAAAGAAACCCTCATGGTTGGTGTGTTTTCACCCTATAATCAAGTGTTTACTGATTTTGTGTATTGATGGGTGTTTCCCATCTTGAAACTTGTTTATTTGTGAGTTTCTACACATGACTTAAGACTGTTTGTAGGTTTGGTGGATTAGTGAGTAGTTCTATGATGACTTGCTTTGATAAATTGACCTATTTAAGGGCTTTTACCAGTAGACAACATGCTGGGTCTACTATGTTTTGTGAAATAAGTGTATAAAATTTTATAGTATATTGAAAAGGATCAAAATAGGCCTGAGAATATTTTTTGGGATTGTGTAAATGGGCAGGTGCATGAAGTTGGTTGCATTGTTGTGGCCAAATGGGAAAAAAATGGGGAAACACATAACGCACTCGCGTTATAACGCGAGCGCTTTATGTGCTTTTAAAAGAAAAAAAAAGTGAAATGTGTATCATCTTCTTTTCACTATTTCTCAGCTTTGCTCATGGCCAAAAACCCTCATTTTCATGCTTGCATTCTAGGAGGAAGGACTTCTGCAAATTTCATCAAGAATAGTTGGATTTTGTCTGCAAATATGGCACCACGACGACAAAGAGATGTAGGAGGTAAGTATTGTTTTGAATTTGTTAGTTTGAAATTGATTTTGTTTGTTTTAGGTTAGATTTGATTGTTTTTTTTTAAATCTGTAGGAAATCTTGCAAATCCTCAACAAGAAGAGGAGGTAAATCCTCAACAAAATTAACCTCAACAACAAAATCAACCTCCCCCACCATTCTCTCAATTCCCTCCTGGCACTCAAGAAAATTTGAGTGAAATTGAGAACAATAGAAAACAACTTGAGGAACTTATCAGTAGGTTGAGTGATCCAAATGCTTCAACCACAGAAAGAATTCTTCTAGAAAATTCATTGAAAGATGTTAAAAAATGTAGATGCAATCACCCAACAACTATCTAGATGGCAAGATAGGAGGCAGACAGCTAGGGCATATTATGCAGACAAATTATCATATAAACAAGTAAAATATTTAAAAATTACTAAAGGTGATTTGTGCTCTCTATTCACTGACCCTAAAACAAATCAAAATCTTACCCTCAATGCAAAGAGGTTTCCTATTCATTGGTGCCACCACCAAGAGATTAAGAACCATTTTTATGAAAGATGGTATATGGTCTTTGATTACCCACCATGCAATAATTGTGAAGTCCGCCAATATTTTCTTAGGAAACTATACAATGAGTTCGTATTGAACCAAATCTCAAATTATTTTGATATGAGGGAGTTCTAGGGGAGAGGTGGGGGGTCAACTCAGGATAGGCCTGGTGCACAGCTAGATCCTACACGGCAAGGGAGACGACCTCTCGCTAGGCTTCCTCGTGAGCAGATTGTGATGCCTGTCGTTGCGAAGGAGAGTGCCAACATAGAGACATTGTAGGCAATCACAACTTTGACCCAGAGTGTCATCCATCACACTAGCCCTATTGTACAGGGCCATCCAGGGGAGTCTTCAGGTGGTGGCCTTCGAACCCATGTGTGTCAATCTTGCGGGGCGACTTGTTCGTATGACCCTATCGACACTCAAGAGGGTGCTACGCAGGATCCATATGCTACTATGCAGCTTGATCTGTATGCATCTATGGGGATGGAGAGGATGATTGAAATTTTGCATGATGCATATGGCATTGACACTTAGGTAAAATTCAACATGTTCATTGAATTTAATTTATTAAATTTCGATTGTAAAATGCAAGATTAACTAATTTAGTTTTATTATTTTAATAAAATTGCAGGGTCACAGTGTAGAGATTGGATACACCAGTCATCCACCTACTTATTTTTGCAGTACACCTATCAGTGGGGTATGTAAAGTTAGTAAACAATTATAAATTTATTACATGTGTTAATAGCTTTGTTTTACGAATGGTATTTTAATATGTTATTTTGGATGTTGAATAGGGTACTGTTGGAGGTTTCAAGGAAACACCTCCGAGTGCCAGTAGATTTGATCAAATGTTCAAGAAGGTAATATAGAATTTAAAGAGAACTTTAGTAGTGAATTCTAAGTTTAATAGATTTGTGTAGTTTATATTCATATTGTTAACCTTACATTGCATTACACAGATCATTCAAAATCAAATCATTACTTCAAATTCGATAACTAATAATAAAAAATATATCTGTTTAATACTTGTACTCAAAATTTTGTTCATTAGATGTCATACATTATAAGTCATCACATGGATCGATATTGTAACTTTTATGTGATTGAATAATTTGTTGTTTTATTTTCAGATGTTGGTGACAGAAACACCACCAAACATTACGAGGGAAATGGATATTGGTGTTTCCTCCACTATACAATCCTTGATGGCTCTGATAGGGTAGGTATGAGGAAAATTACTAAATTTGAATTTAAATTCATTGTTATAGATGAACTAGTTCTAATGAAAAATCAAACCATTATTGATTCATAGTTTAATTCCTATTTTGATGGTTTATACAGGGCTTGAGCACGCCTGAGCATCGACGTGCAAATATTTCCATCGAGGAGAGTGATCATGAGATGGCCGTAAGTGATTATTTTGTTAAAAATATTAATTTTTATAATGTAATTTCTATATATTAATGTCTTTACTTCTTATTGTAACAATTGAAACTTCACCAGAAGCTAAACACTAGGAGGAGTAGCAGGAGCACTCCTCGAGCACAGCAGAAATGGGTGACAGACTTATCGCCATCGGATTGCCCAGCAAAGGGAAAGAAAATTGTATTTGAACCAGAGCATGGAGAGAAATGAATTTTGAATGCACAGAGCCCTTTGTTGTATGCCTACATGGAAATTTTGTACATATTTTGTATTGGATATATTTGACATTGAATTCCTATATGGCATTCTCGTAAGGCTATATGGCTATTTTGTAACTATATTTTATACTTATATCGACATATATTTATGTATGCATACATGGCTATTTGCTTAATATAAATCTTTTTATCGATGGTGTCCATATTTGTAAATTCATGGTTCAATAGATATGAGTTACATGTATTCAAGTGTATACTTTACAACTTACGCACATATATTTTTTGACTTACATGTGAACATCGAAAAGTGTGAAAATTTGTGTTTGGAATTCAAATGTAAGCCAAATTTTCAATTCTCAGTTCTTGCATACTTGATCTTATGGACTTATTCCTTCCTAGCACATATTGTAAATATTTCTCATTTGGTGCAGAAGACAGATTCCTCATTTTTGAACCACTTATACCAAAGAGATTCACAATAAGACTTTAGCATTGGAACATTACTCCATACTTCTCTTGTCTAGACCATAAAGGATTGAAAATTCTTAATTATGCAATGATAGTCCTGAGATGAGAATTTATATAACCATGCCTATTTTGAAACTTCCCATCTACTACTGCATCAACAATAACTTAAGAAGTGTTGCATAAGACTGTTAGGTTTCATAGGCCTTCTCTTCCCTAAGGGAGGAGAGCTTGCATCTTGAATTTTGAACAAAATTTTAAGAAGCAAACATTTTACCTAAAAGCTTCAAACCTAGATGACATATTTGGCTAAGTCTATCTTGAAAATTATCAATGCGTTCAAACTCTAAAGGAGATTCTCCCTAAAAAGAAAACTTTATCCTTTTTCCCAAGGAAAGAAATTGCAACAAGTTGCATGTGATTTATCTTATTTCTTTCTCACAATTCCTGGTCAATCATTCATGGCTCGAGATAGTTTTGTTCCAAGGCAAGGACACCCAAAAAATAACTAAGATTCTTCTACGATCTGCAAGAAAAAGGTTTTGGCTCTTTCACAATGTAAATAATTATGTAACATTGTTTTCTTGTTTTCCTTCCACACAGAAAAATGTTCACACTTTTCAGATTGATCAATGATCAATAATGGCTGATTGTAAACCCTTGACTATCAAGTAGATCACTAATATTTTAATATTTCACTATGAAAGTGGTGGTGTATTTTTGCTATGTTATTTGACTATTAATATGGTGGTGTATTATGAACTTGATTACTGCTGCAAATATATATATATATATATATTTATGATTTTTATATTTTTTTTGTATGACCAAACTCAAAACGAACCCAACCCCAAAATTTTTTTTTCCCGAACCAGTGAACCAGGTTCTCAAACCCGATCCCAAAACCAAAACTAAACCGGTAACTTAGTAAAAAATAGATTTTTGTAGTTTATATTCATAACGTTGATTACATTGCATTGCACATCTTTCAAACTCAAAGCATTGCTTCATGTTTCATAACTAATAACTAGATGCTGATAGATGACAAAATTTCGATTACAATATAGTTTTTACAAAGTCAACCTAAGCAGTTATGCAATTACTTCACATTGCATAACAAATAACTAGGAGCAGCTGCCAATTGCATTTGGTTGTCATGGCATTCTATGAGACCACGTTTCTTTGAGGTATTTTTTCAAATAGTTCATTGCCTTGTCTATACTACCACATTTTTCATACATGTCTACCAAAGCATTTTGTCAAATAGTTCAAGTGTTGCCTGGTTGCTATGGCTGAAAGCCTAAAACAAGTGCTTTCGAAGAAGCTATGGATGCTTGGAAAAAATCTATCAAAAGCATAATAGTAAGCAATATCATAGACAAGACAGTGAACTCTTTGAAAAAATGCCTCAAAGAAATGAGATCTCATGACTGATGGAATGCGATGACAATCAAATGCTTTTGATTGTCATGGCATTCCATCACCATGAGACCTCATTTTGAGGCATTTTTTCAAGAGTTCACTGCCTTGTCTATGCTAACACATTTTCATACATGTCTATCAAAGCATTTAGCCAAACAGTTCATTGCCTTGTTGCTATGGCTAAAAGCCTAAAATAGGTGCTTTCGAACAAGCTATGGATGCTTAGAAAAAATATATCATAGCATAATAGTAAGCAATAACATAGACAAGGGAATGAACTGTTTGAAAAAAATGCCTCAAAGAAATGTGGTCTCATGGTGGAATGCCATGACAAGCAAATTGTTGTGGATTTGATGGCATTCCATCACCATGGGACCACATTTCTTTGAGGCATTTTTTCAAATAGTTCGCTGCTTGTCTATGCTACTACATTTATCATACATGTTTGCCAAAGCATTTTATCAAACAATTCACTTCCTTGTTACTATGGCTAAAAGCCTAAAATAGGTGCTTCCAAAAAAGCTATGGATGCTTGTGGAAAAAATCTATCAAAGCATACTAATAAGCAATAGCATAGAAAAGGCAGCAAATTGTTTTAAAAAAAGCCTCAAAGAAATGTGGTCTCAATGGTGATGGAATGCCATGACAATCCATAGAAATTTTCTTGTCATGGCATTTGTCATGCCATCCCATCACCATGAGACCTCATTTCTTTGAAGAATTTTTTCAAAGAGTTCACTGCCTTGTCTATGCTAACACATTTTTATACATGTTTATCAAAGCATTTAGCCAAACAGTTCATTGCGTTGTTACTATGGCTAAAAGCCTAAAACAGGTGCTTTCGAACAAGCTATGGATGCTTAGAAAAAAAATATCATATCAGAATAGTAAGCAATAGCATAGACAAGGGAATGAACTGTTTGAAAAAAATGCCTCAAAGAAATGTGGTCTCATGGTGGTGGAATGCCATGATGGTGCAGGAGCACCCAAGCTCCTTGAGGATCATTTGGAGAGTCAAGAGATGGCAGGGGTCTTGAAGGCCTATAAACCTTTCCAAAGCATCAATTATAGCATTTTGAAGCCTATAATGGCATTTGGCATGGATGAGTGTAACAGGAAGATCAAAAGTCCTAAGGGTCCTGATAAGGACCATAGGACCAAATTGACTTGTAAATGGAACAATGATGTTCTAGGAGTTTAAATAGGTATATGATGTTTTAATTAGGTTAAATAAGGTTGAATGATGATATGTAATAGTTTTGGAAGCTTTATAGTTAATAGGAGTTAATAAATTGCAATGTTGGAAATTCAAATTTTTGAAATCCAACTTTGGGTGGAAAAGTGAGTTTTAGGAGTTTTAATCACAATAATGTAATAAAATAAATTCTAATTAGTTGGTATAGTTGTAGGATGAGTCTATAATCCTGGAGAAAGCATTTGTATGGAGGGTTGGCTGATATTGCAAGTGTTGTACGGATTGCTATAGAAAATCAATAAAAACTTCAATCTTTTTACATTTTCTTGAGTTTTTTTGATGAATATTTGATTCCTTTTGGTGTCATGCTCATTTTTATGGTTTAATAACTTTTATTTATATGCATTTAAGCTTTTGAATGACTTGAATAATGTTGGGAATCAGTTTCTTGTGTTATATTGCTGACTGTCCTCAAAAAGTTTAGATTTTTCACTAGTTTTGAGAGTATTCATGAATAAATGATCCATTTCATGGGAGAGTTTGACTAAAAAATTGTGAAATGGATCGTATCTAACTTTTATTATACAGATCTAACAAGTTATTGTGTAAGAAAGAGTGATTCTTGGGTGTACACCAAGTTTTAGCAAGGAAAAGGGCATGAAAATGGTGCCTAAAGTGTAGCAGTAGGAGATCTACCTTAATAAGGGGTATATTTCTAAGTTGAAGGTATTTAGATATGTTAAGTTATTGCTGAAAATTCCAAGAGAAGGTTCTGGAAGTGTTGGGAAAGCTAATTTTCAAGAGACCCTAGTTTTGGAGCAATTTATTGAGGGTTTTGTGAATTAGGGTGTTAAGGGTGTCAAAGAAGACTAATAACTTGAAAATATTTGGTTTGGGAATATTTTAAAACACTTTTGAAAGTTTCATAGTTATGGGATAAGTTTAGAGAGGGGTTGCTTTGAAAAAGTGGGCTAATTAGGCTTTAAATTAGAGGAAACAACAGATTTTGGTAGGTTTGATCCAAAACTACTACCATAAATGATTTGATATGTTGTGTATCATCATGAATCACATCTGAATCAGTCATTATATTGAGGATTCCTTTGGGGAAGTTGAGTGAAAAGTCAAAAAACCATTGCTAGAAGCCTAGTTGGGCTAGAAGCCTAGTCAAGGTGCAAAAAGTGAGTTTTGTCTAAGAAAGAGGTTTGGGGCTTTGAAGCCATTCAAGACAAGTTTTTTTGAGTTCCTTGAGATCACTCCAAGGGTTTGGGTCCATTAGGAAAGCATCTAAGTTATAAGTGCACTATTGAGGCTTGTCTCCATCAGGGTGCTTGGAAGAGTGTTTGAGATTGCATCATTTTAATCCTTGAAACTTTGAGTTTTGACTAAAGTCCCATCCCCTTTGCATCACATGACAAGCAAATTGTTGTGGATTTTCATGGAATTCCATCACCATGAGACCACATTTCTTTGAGGCATTTTTTGAAACAGTTTGTTGCCTTCTCTATGCTAGTACATTTATCATACATGTTTACCAAAGTATTCTATCAAACAATTCACTTCCTTGTTGCTATGGCTAAAAGCCTAAAATAGGTGCTTCCAAAAAATCTATGGATGCTTGGAAAAAATCTGTCAAAGGATACTAATAAGCAATAGCATAGAAAAGGCAGCAAACTGTTTGAAAAAAATCCTCAAAGAAATGTGGTCTCAATGGTGATGGAATGCCATGACAATCCACAACAATTTGCTTGTCATGGCATTCGTCATGCCATTCCATCACCATGATACCACATTTCTTTGAGGCATATTTTCAAAGAGTTCACTACTTTGTCTATGCTCTTATGAATAGAATTTATTGAAATTTGAGATGCTCTTATAATGTCTATGTCATAGGTGGTCATGATAAGGTTAAATTCAAATGAATAACTTGAAATTGCCTCATCAAGCTTTGCACACACTTTTTTAATGGCTTAAAATCATAATTGAGATTTGTCAAGATCATCAAAATAAGGATGTTGCATTGCTTTTATGCTTGAGATTCTCTTGGATGGCTCATAAATCTGCATTTTATGCAAGGGGACACCAATCAATGTTTGCCTAGTTACATACAGATACACAAAATAAAATAAGATGATAGCATTGGAATCAACCAAACTGACGTGGATACAAGTATAAATTAATAAGAACCGTTGTGCATATACTTACAAATTAATCCAATGAACCATCTGGGTCTGTTCTACTCTTTATTGTGTCAAGTATTGCCTCATGGTCAGACTCACAGACCTTCCACAAGGTCTTGTTCAAAGGCCTACCCCCATATTTTCTCAAACAAACATTAGATTCCACGACAAGGTTTGAGTAATGAAGAATCTTACAATGTGTGTCAAATTCCTCATACAACCAATGTTTAACACTCTTATGTGGGTACCTTCTCAGCCATGTTCTAGTAACAACAACTGAGCCTGTAAGGTATTCAATGTTTTCTCCATATATAATTGGGGCTTCCAATTTATTTTTTGCCTCAACACAATGACACAAGTAATAGTTTGTACATACCCTCTTAGTTGTCTTCATCTGCAATAACTGCATAAACATGCCCTGCATTTATATGTGTGACATATCTCTTGAAATTAGTCAACATTATGAATATAGTACCAAGTAAGATAACAATATGGAATTTCAAATAATAAGCAAGTAGATATATTACTTGGTTGAACTAGATCTGATACATGGTCAAAGTTGACCGATGATTCCATCTGTGTTAGTTCCAATGCCATCGAAGGGCGATACATGTGAAGTGGGCTAAGATAACTTGTCAACCATTTGTCAACCTACTCCCCTAACTCACAATCATTCTAGGCTTGTATTGTACATGAAGAACAAAAGCATGCCATCTTACGTGTATCGATACTCCATGAACTTGCATTTTAGCTAAGGAAAGAGTGCAACACACTCGATCCTGTTAGTGTACAAAAATCCTCATATGGTGCAATGTTAGTATCATCCATCAACCAAAAAAATCTATGAACTGAAGACCTACCTTCATTACCTAGACCCATCAAAGCATTACACCACTCGACAATTGATCTTGCATCTTTCAACTGTGCACTGTCTTTATACTTTAACTTTTCTCGTGATAATGCTCTTTTTATGCATGCTTCTACACTGTCATGCTCCCCCTTTCCGTAATGCTCTTTTTATGCATGCTTCTACACTGTCATGCTCCCCCTTTCCATATCCAACCTCACAAAATTAAAACATCCATGAACAACGCAATGCATAATACAATTCTCACACTGTGCAAAGAGAAATCACATCCACACGGGGCTACAAACAATGTGTAGGTTTGTCAACATAGATCACCCCACACCACACTACTTAGAATTTGGCTTATACCACAAGCTGAAATAGATGATCAGCTTCAATACAGGCACATGGAATTCAACAAAGGTAGATTAGTTTTTTCATGATAGAACCCTTCTGCCAACACTTCTAAAAAAACACAAAGCCATGAAGCAAATAAAACTTGTATCCATAGAATTTTTAAAAAGAATCTAACAAATGAAACTAACCAACAATCAACTACATAAAGGTTATGAGAGGAACTCTTGATTAAGCTTGATGCAAGTTTTTTGGAAGGGTTTTTCTAGCATGGCTCTAATATCATGTTATGATTTCCAAGATCATACAACAAAAATTGGAAACTTCCACAAAAAAACTTGCACACAATAATCATAATTGTATTATTAAGAAATCAATACAAGAGTTAAGTAAAAGTACAATGTCACCTTGCTTATATAGGAAATGTGGTGAAGGTAGTTAAGTCGAACACAATGACTGACTAACCCTTCAATAATGGAACACTTGTTAAATCACATGACAAGTGTTCTAGTGAGTGGCAAGTGACTATACAAGTGGTGTCTCACAATGTTAGAACACTTGTCTCAACCACATCAGGTGAGACAAAACTCTAGAAAAACTTTAGTAAACTTTAGCAAATGTGAATAGGTCAAACTAGGAAGTGATGCCAACTTAACTAGTTATCTAATGACACTATTTACACTAACAACTCACACACTTGTCAAGTGAGCTCACAATTGTCGCACCTTTGGAGGGGTAGTCAGTCGTTAGTCCTATCTTCTCACCTCCTAATCTTTTCCTATATAAGAAAGGCTCATCATTGTATTTTATAATCTTCATTTATATGATAGAAATCCTATTGTGTTCATCATATCACTTGTAGAAGGTTATCAATTTTCCCTTTCTAATCTGTTGGCATATTCCACCATTGCCACTTGTACTTGGTTTGTTATTGTTTTTTTATGAGTCATTGTTGTTTGTTAGTATTTTGTTGAACCTGTAGTTCACGAGGTTCATCATAATCCATTGTAAAAATATGTTTCTTGTAATGCAATAGTTATGTATTCGATTGCTCTACAGATTATAATATGCTTAAAAAGAATACAAAGTGGATCAAATGTAATATTTCAATATCATTCAAAATTAGATCAGGAGAGTTTTATAAAGTAGATTAGTAAAAGCTTCTCTTGAAGTCATTTTCAAAGGGGGGTTATTTTTTTCCTTCTCTAACAATGGTAGCAAGTTCTCCAAAATTTCTTCCTCCAGACTCTTAGTTGTTGCGCAAAAATAATTATTTTTCTTGGAAGACCAAACTCAAAACTCAAATCAGGTTTGAAAAAGTTTGGGATGTGGTCAGTGCAACTAGAACACATCACAAGATAGATGTTGATAACAAAAGAAATTTGATCAAGTTGATAGAAAGGTGAAATTGATCATTTTGTTTAGTGTGTTTGATGATGTCCAACTCTTTATTTGTGACTCATCCACAACCAAAGATGCATGGGATAAGTTCAAGATGGTGTATGAGGCAAATAATCAAATTCAGATTTTGAATTTGTAGAGTTAGTTGCATAGCCTGAAGATGAATAATGAAGAACAATTGGAATCCTTTCTCAAAAGGATTGCAGAATTGAGAGCCTCTTTACAAGCATTGGGAGATTTACAATTAATGATGCAGTTTTGGTTCCTATTTTTCTATGGACACTACCTTTGAGTGGTATGTGCAGGATCATCATGGAAAAAATAGGCCCTTAAGTGGCAAAAAATTCAGAAAAATCAGAGTTAGGCAACTTGACATAAAAATTTGAATAAATTATCTATATTATTTCAAAAATATGCAATAATAGAATATGTAGCAAATTGAATCTTGTTTCTAAACTACTAGGTTTATTTAAAAAAAATAAAAAATCTATTTGGTGAAAATTTGAAATTTCAATGTAGTAGTACTTAAATTTCAGGGAAAAAATAAGTAGGTGTCTGTCTAACCACCCTAAGCACAATAAAATTATAATATTTTTTTATAAGATTTTTGATATAAGTAGAGGACTCATGTCCGAATGTGATGCATATTTTTTTGTAATTTTTTTCCAAGTAAATAATTAATTATGATTTTTTATTACAACTTTTTTAAAATATAAAAACTCGTATGTCTGACCACCTTGGTCAAAACTTCATGAAATTCATTTTTTTTTTTTAATCCTATAGTATGCAAAGCATAGAATGTGACACATGTTTTGGATTCAACAAATGTGATACCGTTTGAAAGTTATAGATGTTTTTCAATCAGCCTATCAATCAAAACTTTAGTCGTAATTCAAATAGAAAATGAATAATAATAATTTATTAAATTCAAAGTAAAGCATAATTTATATTGGTAGAAAGTTGAGAATATCCTTTAAAAACCCTTTTCATTTCATCAATTTTGGGTAGAAAAAATTCATCAGCCACATGGGCCATCATATCACTTACATATCACCACTTTTTGGCCCATCATGATCCCGCACATAAGGTATAAAGTTTTTGTGATGACTTTGAATGTCACAGAGATGACACCCACTTTTGATAAGCTTGCAAATCTAATCCAGAAAGAAGAATCTTTAACACATGAACATGAGGAGGAGGATCATGCCATGACCACTCGTCATAAAGGAAAGAACCCTATGAAGTAGTGTCCAATATGTGAAAGAGTTGGACATGATGTGAGAAATTGTTGGTACGATTCCTTCAACAAAGGATAATCCAAAAAACCACATCCAAAGAAGCCACTTCAAAGTGGAAAACTACAATGGGAGCAGAAGAACAAATAAAAAAAACAAAGCAATATTGCTAAAGCAGAAGATTCTCCAGATGAGGAATACATGCTTTCAGCCCACACTTTAGAAGATGGTTCACAATCTGCTTCTATATGGTATGTGGACTCAGGTGCTACAAAGCACATGACTAGTTAGAAGGAGTGGTTTTTGACATTGAAACCCCATCATGTTACAATCACTCTTGGAGATGATACCACTTATGAAATCAAAAGTATTGGTGACATCTTTTTGAAGTTTGGAATTAATCATTGCAGGATTACTAATGTCTTGTACGTGCCAAGACTTACCAAAAATATCCTTTCTATTAATCAATTTCTTGACCACAACTGAAGATTGAGCTTGATAGCCATCATGATACAAAGATTTGTCTTATCAAAGATAAGTCTAAAAATGGAAAGATTGTTGGCAATGCAACTACTGAGATTGGAAAAATGTCCAGGCTTGATACATCTAATAATCAAGCCTTAGTGACTAAGGATGAAGATCTTGCTCTACATTGGCATCGTAGATTTGGTCATTGAAGCACTAGGTTACTTGCTAACGCTTAGTAAGAAATCCATGGTCAAAGGGCTTCCCTCACTTGAAAATTTGAGTGCTATTTGTTCTAGTTGTATTGTTGGAAAACAACATAGAGTACCCTTCTATCCTAGTGAGCATCGTGCAAGCCAACCTTTGTAGTTGGTGCATACTGATCTATGCGGGCATATGCCATGTAGTCACAATGGCTACAAGTACTTTCAGTTGTTTGTTGATGATCATATAAGGAAAATGTGGGTATATTGCTTGCATCATAAAGATGAAGCTCTATCATATTTCAAAGAGTTTCACAATCAGGTGGAGAAAAATACAAATCACTATATTCGTGTCCTCTGCTCAGATCGAGGGGAGAATACACCAATACAAAATTCTCCACATATTTGAAAGAAAATGAAATTCAACGTCAACTGACTGTAGCATACACACCTCAACAAAATGGAGTTGCTGAATGGAGAAATTGCATCATCATGGAGATGGTCTGAAGTATGTTGAAAGATTCTCAACTAGAGCATGCATATTGGGCTGAAGTTGTTCACATAGTATTTTATCTTTTGAATTGTGCACCAACCAAAGAACTTGATGGCATTACACTAGAAGAAGCATGGGCAGGGGCAAGGATTTCTATCTCTCATCTTTGTGTGTTTGGATGCACTGCCTATATGCACATTCCTAAACAGAAAAGGAAGAAGCTAGATGAAAAATCAATTAAATGTATTCTTCTAGGATATAGTAATTGTGTCATAGAAAAATGGCCCCTTGTCATTTTCATGGCCTTTTAGGTCTTGTTTCATGGCGTTTGATCTATTTTTCTTTGATTTTTGTTGTAACATGGCTTGAACATGCATATTTAGGTACTAAAATTCAAAGAGTGACGTCTTGTGAAGGTGTTGTGAAGTGTTGTAAGACATTTATACATTCTTCTAGACTCTATGCATTACAATTTACCTAAAATTCACCTTTTCATCCTTATCAAGTCTTATTTTGAAGTGTTGTAAAGTCTTGTAACAAGCTTTCATGCTTTCCTAGGCACAACTTCACTATTTATCCCTTTCTCATGCTTTATTTGGTCCCTTTATGTCCTCATGTGTCTTAATTAAGTGTTATTTTGAATATAAGTCTGACAAACAACATTAAATACAGGGCAAGTGCATGAAGTTGGTCACACTTTTGTGGCCAACTGGGAAATTTTTTTGAAAAGAGATAACGTGAGCGCGTTATAACACACTCATGTTATGTGATTTTAAAAGCAAAAAAAATTGAAATCTGTATCATTTGCTTTTTATTGTTTCTCAGCTCTGCCCACGGCAAAAGGCCTTCACTTTCATGCTCGCGTTCTAGGAGGAAGGATTTATAAAAAAATCATCAATAAGAAATGGATTTTCTTTGTAAATATGGCGCCACGACGACGAAGAGATGCTAGAGGTAAGTATTGTTTGCTATTTGTTTTTAATTTGTTAGTTTGAAATTGATTTTGTTTGTTTTAGGTTAGATTTGATTATTTTTTAAAAATTTGTAGGAAATCCTGCAAATCCTCAACGAGAAGAGGAGGCAAATCCTCAACAACAAAATCAACCTCCCCCACCATTCTTCAATACCCTCCTGGCACTCAAGAAAATTTGAGGAGTGAAATTGAGAACAATAGAAAACAACTTGAGGATATTACCGAGGGTTGAGAGGATCCAAATGCTTCAACCACAAAGAATGCTTCTAGAAAATTCATTGAAAGACATGTTAAAAAATGTAGATGCAGTCACCCAACAAATATCTAGATGGTAAGATAGGAGGCAGACAGCCAGGGCATATTATGCAGACAAATTATCATATAAACAAGTAAATGATTTTAAAATTACTAAAGGTGATTTGTTCTCTCTATTCAATCGAATTCCAAAAACAACAACCTCAAAATCTTACCCTCAATTATTTCTTGTATTCACGGGTGCTACCCACCAAGAGACAAGAACCGCTTTTATGAAAGATGGTATATGGTCTTTGATTACCCAATTGCAATAATTGTGAAGTCCCCCACATTTTCTTAGGAAAATCCATACAAAGGAGTTTGTATTGAACCAAATCCCAAATTATTTTGATACCGCAGAGTTCTAGGAGAGGTGTGGTTAGATCAGATAGCCCAAAGGCATGCCGGATCCTACGTAAGGTGCGGAGACGCACTTCTTGCTAGGCCACTCCTCGCGAGTAGGATTGTGATGCCCGCTAAGTTGTGAAGGAGAGTGCGACATAGACATTGCAGCCGATCACAACTTTGACCCGAAGTGTCATCCATCACACTAGCCCTATTGTACAATGCCATCCAGGGGAGTCTTCAGGTGGTGGCCTTCGAACCCATGTGTGTCAATCTTGTGGGGTGACTTGTTTGTATGACCCTACTGACACTCAAGAGGGTGCTATGCAAGATCCACATGCTACTATGCAGCCTGATCCATATGCATCTATGGGGATGGAGAGGATGGTTAACATTTTTCATGATGTGTATGGCATTGAAACTCAGGTAAAATTCAGCATGTTCATTGAATTTAATTTATTAAATTTCGATTGTGAAATGCAAGATTAACTAATTTAGTTTTATTATTTTAATAAAATTGCAGGGTCACAGTGTAGAGACTAGATACACCAGTCATCCACCTACTTATTTTTGTAGTACACCTATCAGTGGGGTATGCAACTAGTAAAGAATTATAAATTTATTACATGTTAATAGAATTGTTTTACGAATGGTATTTTAATGTGATTTTGGATGTTGAACAGGGTAATGTTGGAGGTTTGAAGGAAACACCTCCTAGTGCCAGTAGATTTGATCAAACGTTCACAGAGGTAATATAGAATAAAGAGAACTTAACTAATGAATTATAAGTTTAATAGATTTGTGTAGTTTATATTCATATTGTTGGTTATGTTGCATTACACATCATTCAAATTCAAAGCATTACTTCAAATTCGATAACTAATAATGAGAAATATATAGTTTAATACTTGTACTCAAAATTTTGTTCATTAGATCTCATACATTATAAGTCATCATGTGGATCGCTATTGTAACTTTTTTTGATTGAATAATTTTTTGTTTTATTTTCAGATGTTGGTGACAGAAACACCGCCAAACGTTACGAGGGCAATGGATATTGGTGTTTCCTCTGCTATACAATCCTCGATGGCTCTGATAGGGGAGGTATGAGGAAAATTACTAAATTTCAATTTACATTCGTTGTTATAGATGAACTAGTTCTAGTGAAAAATCAAACCATTATTGATTCGTAGTTTAATTCCTATTTGGATGGTTTATACAGGGCTTGAGCATGCCTCAACATCGGCGTGCAAATATTTCCATCGAGGAGAGTGATCATGATTATTTTGTTAAATATATCAATTTTAATAATGTAATTTCTATTTATTAATGTCTTTACTTCTTATTGTAACAGTTAAAACTTCACCAGGAGCTAAACACTAGGAGGAGCAGCAGGAGCAATCCTCAAGCACAATAGAAATGAGTGACAAATTTATCGCCATCAGATCGCTAAGCAAAGGGAAAGAAAATTGTATTTGAACTAGAGCATGGAGTGAAATGAATTTTGAATGCAGAGCACTTTGTTGTATGCCTACATGGCAATTTTGTACATATTTTGTATTGGATATATTTGACATTGTATGCCTATATGGCATTCTCGTAAGCCTATATGGCTATTTTGTAACTATATTTTATACTTATATCGACATATATTGATGCATGCGTACATGGCTATTTGCTTTTAATAAAAATCTTTTTATCGATGGTGTCCATATTTGCATTATAAATTCATGGTTCAATAGATATGAGTTACATGTATTCAAGTGTATACTTTACAACTTACGCACATATACTTTTTGACTTACGTGTGAACATCGAAAAGTGTGAAAATTTATGTGTGGAATTCAAACCAATCCAATTTTGCAATTTCGGCCTTTGCATACCATCTTATGGACTTATTCCTTCCTAGCACATATATTGTGAATATTTCTCATTTGGTGTAGAAGACAATTCCTCATTTTGAACCACTCATAGCAAAGAGATTCACAATAAGACTTTAGCATTGGAAGAACTTCCTATACTTCTCTTGTCTAGACCATAAAGGAATGAAAATTCTTAATTTGATGCAATGATAGTCGTGAGATGAGAATCTATATAACCATGCCTATTTTGAAACTTCACATCTAATACTGCATCAACAAGAACTTAAGAAGTGTTGCATAAGAGTGTTAGGTTTGATAGGCCTTCTCTTCCCTAAGGGAGGAGAGCCTGCATCTTGAATTTTGAACAAAATTTTAAGAAGCAAACATTTTACCTAAAAGCTTCAAACCTAGATGACATATTTGGCTAAGTCCATCTTGAAAATTATCAATGCGTTCAAACTCTAAAGGAGATTCTCCCTGAAAAGCAAACTTTACCCTTTTTCCCAAGGAAAGAAATTGCAATGTAAGTTGCATGATTTATCTTATTTCTTTCTCACAGCTCCTGGTCAATCATTCATGGCTCGGGATAGTTCCGTTCCAAGGCAAGGACACCCAAAAAATCACTAAGATTCTTCTACGATCTGCAAGAAAAAGGTTTTGGCTCTTTCACAATGTAAATAATTATGTAACATTGTTTTCTTGTTTTCCTTCCACACAGAAAAATGTTCAAACTTTTCAGATTGATCAATGATCAATAATGGTTGATTGTAAACACTTGAAATTTTTATGTTTGAACTTTAATTTATAATTTTGTATCATGACATTCGAGTAGATCACTAATATTTTAATATTTCACTATGAAAGTGGTGGTGTATTTTTGCCATGTTATTTGACTATTAATATGGTGTGGTGTATTCTCGAACTTGATTATTGGGTGCAAATATGGCGCATTGTACTTCTTAGGCGTTTTGTATTGCCGGAACTTTGTCTAACCGAACCCCAAAATTTTTTCCTCAATCATGAACCGGTTCTCGAACCGAACTCCAAACCAAATCCCAATGTGATAACTTAGTAAAAAATAGATTTTTGTAGTTTATATTCTATAACATTGATTACATTTGCATTGCACATCTTTCTTTCAAACTCAAAGCATTGCTTCACATTTCATAATTAATAACTAGATGCTGATAGATGACAAATTTTCAATTACAATATAGCTTTTACAAAGTCAACCTAAGTAGCTATGCAATTACTTCACATTGCATAACTAATAACTAGGAGCAGCTACCAATTGCATTTGGTTGTCATGGCATTCTATGAGACCACATTTCTTTTTGAGGCATTTTTTCAAATAGTTCACTACCTTGTCTATACAACCACATTTTTCATACATGTCTACCAAAGAATTTTGTCAAATAGTTCAAGTGTTGCCTTGTTGCTATGGCTGAAAGCCTAAAACAAGTGCTTTCGAAGAAGCTATGGATGCTTGGAAAAAATCTATCAAAATCATAATAGTAAGTAATATCATAGACAAGGCGTTGAACTCTTTGAAAATGCCTCAAAAGAAACATCCTTAACTGATGGAATGCTACAGCTTACTTAATTAAATAAGTGGATTGTCATGGAATTCCATCACCATGAGACTCCTCATTTCTTTTAAGGCATTTTTTCAAAGAGTTCATTGCCTTGTCTATGCTTAACACATTTTCATACATTTCTATCAAAGCATTTTTATCAAACGCCCATTGTCTATTAAGTATGGCTAAAAAGCCTAAAACGTGTGCTTTCGGAACAAGCTATGGATGTTTAGAAAAAAATATATCATAGCATAATAGTTAATAGCATAGACAAGGAATGAACTTTTTGAAAAAATGCCTCAAAGAAATGTGGTCTCATGGTGTGGAATGCCATGACAAGAAAATTGTTGTGATTGTGATGGTATTCCATCACCATGAGACCACATTTCTTTTGAGGAATTTTTCAAACAAATACCGCCTTTGTCTATGCTAATACATTTATCATACATAAGGCCATCGTTATTTTATCAAACAGCTGTTCTGTTAAGTATGGCTAAATCCTAAAATAGTAAAGCCTCAAAAGCTATGGATGCTTGGAAAAAATCTATCAAAGCATACTAATAATCAATAGCATAGAAAAGGCAACAAACTGTTTGAAAAAAAGACTCAAAGAAATGTGGTCTCAATGGTGATGGAATGCCATGACAATCCATAGCAATTTTCTTGTCGTGGCATTCGTCATGCCATTCCATCACCATGAAACCACATTTATTTGAGGAATTTTTTCAAAGAGTTCACTACCTTGTCTATGCTAACACATTTTTCATACATGTCTATCAAAGCATTTTATCAAATAGTTCATTTCCTTGCTGCTATGGCTAAAAGCCTAAAATAGGTGCTTTAGAACAAGCTATGGATGCTTGGAAAAAATCTATCAAAGCATAATAGTAAGCAACAAGCTGATGCAATAAAAATATTTCCAAACCACTCAACAACTCAGGGGACTCTTGTCCCAAACTCATCTTGAAGAAGATCAAACAAAATTTCAACATTTCATTAGAAATCTAATTTTCACCCACTCAAATTCTCTTATCATTCATCATTCATCCTTCCACAAATCTGTATTCCAATTGACTCATTCAAAGCAAAAAACCATTTTAGAAAACTTTGATTCAATCAATTAGATCAACATGCATTTCAAAAACACCATTTTCAATAAGGCACTCTTCCGTTCAATCAATTCATTCAACTTGTCCCAAATAGTCAATCATCATTCCAATTGGATTTCAAACTTTTACCAGACCATCAAGCACTGTGAACATCATTATTACAATTGATACAAATCAGGAACTTTCTCTCTTAACTTTGTTCTAACTGAACTTACAATTTCATGTATTATTTTACACCAAGTCTCCTCACTGTCCAACTATCAAAACAACATATCTCACTTCTAAACCCTGTCCAAGACTCCATACATCCCTGACACCATCACTTAGACAACATTATCCCAAAATCAACTCACCGATCATTGTTAGGTTAGACTTCTATTCTCTGAGCAGTCAAGGCACTACTTCTCAATGAGACATTCATGCCCTAAATCGGGTAAACCAAACACACTAGTTTCAAAACCCAAGATCCAAAACACTTTTAAAGACCTCTTAATGCCCATTTCCTCATATCAAAAACTCAGAATAACTTATATTGAAGAAATAAGTAGTTTTTAGTCTGAACGCTATCAAAAAGGCTACTAAAATAGGCCCAATTTTCAAAGAAGACCCCCTTCAGACATTCCCAAAACACTTAAAAAATCAAAAAAGTCATTAGACATAACACAAAACTCCCAATTTATCCATTTTTAGGCATTAAAATATTCCTTTTGACAGTATATTGACAAACCCTTGTTTATAGGGTGAAAAACTCAAAAATCAATGAGGGTTTCCTGTATAGGCTACATGCAAACCTCAAAACCTCCATCCAACCATTGGAACATGTCAAAATACATCTAAAATGGTATTTGGAAACATCTTCTAACCCATGCACTTGTTCTTTCTCCACGGTCATGCTGGAAACTGTTCATTTTGACTGGAAAACTCAGAATTTCCTGTGTAGCAGCAGCTCCTTCATGGTATTATTTCTTTTTCCTCCACTCAAAAACATCAAAACATAACAAATAACCTATACCTAACCTACTCCACCAATCTACCTGACATACATTGGTGGAGTAATGTGGAAATGCCTTATAAGACTCTCAAAACTCAATGCA
>VDFB02184510.1:0-20692 GCA_007258455.2 Sequoia sempervirens | reverse complement strand
TTTACACACCCTGTTGCTCACTCACGCAGGAGGAGAACTTATTTATATTAGAAAAGCAACTAACTACCTAACTCTAATAGAGAAAGACGTGGACATGAGTGCATTATGAAACTAAGGAACAAACTTCTCATAAATGAAGGCATATTTGTTCAACACGATTTAGAGAGATTTTAGTATTCCACTCTTCCTAGATTAATGGTCGTTTAGATTTCCTCCCAATGACTCAGTCAGAGAGTCTTTGCTGGAACAACTTCCTCAATGTCATGCTAGAAATGCACTTTACTGCAAGGCTGAGATCTGCTGCACTTTGACTCGTTCATGCTTCCTCCAACAACCTACAATGCACATGGTGACAGAAGCGAAAGAAAACATGCATGGAAAATAACACATTACACATTCATTAATCACATATTAAATCTATTTCATTATCCAAAAAACCACATGCATTATATCAGTCATTCGAGAGCTCAAACAGGGCAATTAATACAGACACATAGAGATGTTAAGCTGTAGGAATATAGGAATGTATTGCTACAGGATA
Source organism: Sequoia sempervirens (assembly GCA_007258455.2). Lineage (NCBI taxonomy): Eukaryota > Viridiplantae > Streptophyta > Pinopsida > Cupressales > Cupressaceae > Sequoia > Sequoia sempervirens. The sequence continues at coordinate 20,151 of VDFB02184510.1, read as the reverse complement.
CTACCTAATTTTAGATAAAAAGTCTTTAGTCAAACAGTTAAAAAAACTATCAACAATAAGAGTAAGGGTATTAAAAATACATCATAATATTCAAATTATGAGCATATTTTGAGCTCATCAGGTGGCCACCCACATTCAAATTTACGCACTTTAGAATTAGGGGTTGTTCAAGGCTTTAAGGAATTTGGAGCATCAAACAGTCAACCATGAGGTCACTTGAAAGCATCTGATTGATCATTTTAGCCATCCCATTGTAAGGCATGTGAAGGCAAGGAACATCAAGGCCATTTATAGCCCTGCCATTTAGCAACAACATTCAGGAGGAGGAAACTTGCAAAGGGAATCCCGCATGGAAGGACTCGTAGGTGGCATGGACGATTCGGGTTATCTCTTTAAGGTTTGGCCGTTTGGAAGATTGTGGGTGTGGAGCTATGGAATACCATCATCAGAATGAAATTTAGGGACAACGGAGACAAGACGTTAGTGGTTGGAAAAAAGTCCACAAAGAAATGTTCGAAAGGTGGTTTACTTAGTCATTTTCACCAAAAAGCTCGAGGGGAAATAGTAGCGCTAGAGTCCACAAGGTAGACGGATGTGGGCCATCAGTCATTTACAAAAAAATAGTGAGAATGGGGCAGTCCATGGATAGACTCCTGCAAGGCTTGGTTTCCAAAGAGGTTTAGAATTGGCATTTTCTTCAAGTAGGCCTTAAAGGCAAGGGAGTCCGCAGGGTCTGCAGTGTGAGAAGGTGAATTGAGTTAGCTGCAAATGAAGGGCACTTCAAAATGGCAGCAGTGGGCAGATGAAAGTCTGCAGGAAATGACCCGTAAAGGAGACCTTGATGTCTAAAAGTTAAATGAACACAACCTTGGTGGGACCCACAAGGTGGAGCACCGACATTGGATAGTTGTTCAGGAATGAAAAAGGTAACACAAAGTCTTGCCATGGGAAACTCGAATGCGGAGGTCTGCAAGAGCAGACCCTCTGGGGCCCTTGGGTTCTTGATTTTCACTTAATTTTTTTAGTGATAGTGAAGGGATGGCATTCACCCACATAGGTAGACCCGCAAAAAGGTGAAGGCTTCAAGCTTCATACTTGAAGTTTAAAATGTTAGATAAGTGGCAAGGAGGGGTTTGCGGGCCACAAGGGCATGAATTCCCTAGCGAGGAATGATGACTAAGAATCAAAGTTCCACAGGGTTCTAAGGGGCCAAATTTGAATGATTAAACCAAGGTTTCTTTGAGATGGGTTGGTGTGGATTTTGATGTTCTAACTGGCTACCTAAAGAAGTTAAGATTTTTCTTTAGGATTCTATTAATTTTGAAAAAATTGATTTGAAGGGAAGCTTTTAAGGTGGCGTCAAACATACCTGCAGATCTCAAAGCAAATGATAGAGGAAACACTTGAAATCACTTGGAAGGTTGTGCGGGTGTAAGGGCAGTGGCGACAGGCTGGAGCTCTAACAAACTTCTGAATGGCCAGATGAAAATGATAGGCTGAAAGACCTAGTTATAGGAATTTTAGCATTAATGGCCAGCATTAACTACCCATATGGCAGCCAGTGGGGTAGTTGGGCATGGTTTTCAAAAGCACCGGTGGTAGGAAAGTTAGAGCCCATAGTGCGAATGAAACCCAAGGATCATCGTTCAAAGATTTGTAAAGGGGGAAAAGATGGAAGATGCAAGGCCAACCATGTGGGCTGATGCCTCAAGTTTTCCACCAATAGAATGGAAAGAACAAGGAAAAAACCCGCAAGGGAGGACTCGCAACAAGCAAAAGATGTCATATTTGAAAGCGAAGGGAAAACTGCCAATGGAACTCTATAGAAGCAAAGGAATGAGAAATTTCTTGGGGTGATGAACTTTGGTCAACTCAAGATGATGTATTTGGGACTCCTTGACCACTTGGAACTCAAAAAAGGGGGAGCTCAAAATGAGGCGGAGGCAAAAAAGACCCAAAAAAAGTAGAAAAGAGAGGGTCCCCATTCTAAACAGGGTGTGTGTGCTATAGGCACAATAGTAGATAGGGGATTGACTTGGCCAGGCCCCTTTTTGGTAATTAAAACCTTGAATTAAATCAAATAAACAAAGAGAATGATGAATGAACAAATAGTAATGTTGTAACTTACCAAACCCTTGGAATGTAATGCTGCAATTATGCTTAAAAGGGTTGCAATGGATGTAGATCTTGACTTGAATGTATTATTAATAGATCTTTCTTGAATTTCTTTCTTGAATCAAAACCCTACATCACAAATGTTAGCTCCAAAACAAACATAATGCATGAAATCCTTGACATGATGAACAATGATTGAAGAATGCTACAAAATAACTTGACAATCTACTCTCGAAGGCTCTTGAATGCTCTTGTGAATGCTTTAGATCTCAATTTTTCCATAAGGATGCTCTCTTGAATGCTTGGGGGTTAAAATGAGATAATAAACCTTATATTTATACCTTATCATGTAATAAATCCCAAAATTGAAACAATACAAGCCGACATCAGATCTAGGAGACCAAATCCTACTAGAATTTTGAATTTTGTGCAAAAAGGGACTCATTCTCCAAGGTTGGTGAATGGGTCTCACTTAAGGGGCCTCATTCACCAAGACTAGCAAATGAGTCCCACCTAAAGGATCTTGAAATGGGTTTTTTGGGTTTCGGGGTTTAAATGATATTTGTTGAGATTACCTTGAACTTAATCAAAATAAGGCTTGTGGATGTAATTTGGGGCCAATTAAAGCATAATAAAGCCAAAATATTAAATAAATACCTTAGGAGAGTGTGAAAGTGTGTTACAACACTTTACAACACCCTAGGAAAGGCATTAATTAAGAACAATTTGGTTAAGAATAGGTTCAAATATTTAATAGAGTCCTAGAAAGGTGTGAAAATGGCTCACAACACTTTACAACACCCTTGCTAGGCTTAAATTAAAGCATTAAAAGATTTTATTTAGCCATTTTTAATTAAAAATATCCTATAAAGGGTGGAAGTGTGTTACAACACTTCACAACACTTTTGCAAAGGGAAAATTAAAGCATATTTTAGTGAAATTAAGGTCTTAGAACAATGTGAGTATTTACAAAACTTCACAACGCTATTGCAAGACATCAATTAAAGATTATTTTAGTGAAATAAAGGTCCTAGAGTAGTGTGAACACTTACAAGACATTACAACACTACTCCAAGATGTCAATTATAGCACATTTTTAGCATATTTTAATAAGATAAGGATATTAGAATAGTGTGGATGTTTACAAGACATCAAAACACCATTCCAAGATGTTGATTATAACATGTTTCAATGGAATGAGAGCTCCAAGACATTACAACATTAGTTCTTTAAGTATTTTTCCAAGCATTAATCAACAAGGAGGGCTCTGGACAAGCGAGGAAAAAGGGATACTTTTTTTGTTGTCACAATAAAAAACCATGAAAGACTCGAGTTAATGGTATGATACGATATTTAATTATTTAAAGGATCGTACCTTTCCCAAGTTGACAACTAAAATCTGAACTTTCCTTCAAAAACTCACATCCAAGTATGTCATTCTTGCAGATGTGTTGTATTCAAGGTTGTTTGATGGTCTCCTACTATGATGCCTAAAAAATTAGGAAATCCCCATAGCATTGGAACAAGCCCATGAAGGTGCTTGTGGTGGTCACTTTGAAGGAAGACCATTGGTGCAAAAACTAATCCGCATAGGATACTATTGGAGACATATGGAACAAGATTTCTTTGCATATGTAAAAACATGTCACAAATGTCAAGAACATAGCAATCTAATTCATGCCCCTACCTCTGAATTATGAGTTCAAGTTCCTATCTGGCCTTTGTAGTTTGGGGTATGTATATCATTGGAAAAATATCACCACCATCCTCCATGGGACACACATTTATAATAACTGCAACAAAATATTTCAAAAAATGGGTAGAAGCTATCCCTCTTCAGTCAACAACTACCGATGTGATATGTCATTTCATATTAGCTCATATTATTGCTCATATTATTAGGGTCAGAAATTGGCTTAAAACAAGCCTAAATTTGCTAAGTTAAGGGTTGGAGCAGTGTACAGACAGTGGAGGCTCCAAACCCCAAAAATATTCAAGGTGTGGGCAAGGGTACCACGAATCCCAAGAAAAGATTTGGATTCATTTGGAGGATTTGGGCACACTCTCCATTTTTCTCAGGTTAGGAGGCCTAGTTGGGGCTCTAGGGCTTGTAGCCTTTCTAACCCTAGGAGAGGGTTTGGTGAGAGCGATGGAGAATTGGAGATTGGTGGATGATCAAGAACCCTAGGGGGATGGTCTTGAAGCCATGGGAGACATCACACACCCCTGCATCGAATTAGTGAAGGTTGGAGATTTAGCTAGCCTTTAGGAAGATTAAGGGCTAAGGATAGAATGGTAGAGAGAGCACCAAGATTGGCTTGGTTAGGGAAATGGAGATGATAGTAGGGTTGGCCAGGAAAACCAAGGGTTCCTAACAAGCATTAGGGCCTATAGGTTAAGAAGGTGGAGAGTGACACCAAAAGGTTCTAAGGTGAGACTCCAGGAGCATGGAATAGTGAGTGTTCCATCCAACCCTACCCTATCAGATTGGTATCAGATCAAGTAAAAGATTTGGGATAGAATAATATATGTTAGAGGTTGAGTCTAGTGATTCTACCATCATGGTGACAAATGCAGAATTGGCTAAGATGGTTGAAGAGTAGGAGGAAGACAATAGGCTATTGAGGGAAAGAATAGCCCAACTTGAGCATGCAGTGAGGAGCATGCAATTTGAAGGAAGGATACTAAAGGAAGAAGAGGTTGCAGAGGAAGACAAGACCCCTGAACCTAACCCTATTATGAAAGAAGAGCCTTTCTTGAAGGTATTGAAGGCTTTGAGTGGAAAAGCACTTGAAGGCATACCACTATTTAGTGGAAAAATGGAAGCTGATTTAGTTATTGATTGGATAGAGGGAATGGAAAACCATTTTGAATGTGATGGGGTCATCGAGGCACATAAGGTGAAGGTGGCCAAATCAAGACTAAGGGGTTCTGCCTTGACATGGTGGAAGTTCATTCAGACAAAGAGGGAAAAGGAAGGCAAGCAGCCTATTTCAACTTGGAAAGGAATGGTTGCAAAAGTGAGGGAAGCATACATGCCAGATGATTATGAGATTCGGTTACACAAGAAGAGACAAAGCCTAAGGTAAAGATTCAAGATGTGAATACCTACACAGAGGAGTACCAAAAACTTTGTATGAGGTCTAATGTTTCAAAAGATGAAAGTCTCAAGGTGGCTAGGTATCTTAATGGCTTGAAATGGAACATTCAAGAGGAGATGGCTCTTTTAAGTCCTAAGACAGTACATCAATGTTACCAATTAGCTATCAAGATTGAGGAAAGAAACAAGAGGAAGCAAGACCAGGCTTCTAAGGGTAGAGGAAAAGGCAGAGATCAAAGAGATCAAAGAGGACAACAAGGTGGCTACCAAGGTAGAGGCAATGACCAAAGAAACCAAGGAGAGTTTAAATCCATAGATCATGGCAATGAAACACCTTCTAGGGGAGGGTATAACAGAGGTAGAGGACCTCAAGGAGGTTCAAATAGAGGAAGAGGAGCAGGCAGGAGCAATTCTTACTTTGCTAATATGAAGTGTTACCATTGTGGAAAAGTAGGACATCCAACTTATAGGTGCCCGGAGAAAGAATCTTCATCAAATACTGAGAAGAGAGTGGCATATGCACAAGAGGACAACATGAGTGTCAAATCACCAGAGGTTAGTCACATTGAATCATAAGTGGGGGAGAATCTGATGTTTAGTAGAGTTTTGATCAGACAAATGATCAAGGAAGAACCAAAACAAAGGAGAGCTCTATTTAGAGTAAGGTGCAAGATACTTGGTAAAGTATGCAAGGTCATAGTAGATTCAGGTTCAACAGACAATATTATCTCAGAGGAGGCAATAATGAAACTAAAACTAGAGAAGGTACCCCACACTAACCCCTACAAGGTCACATGGCTAAACAAAGGGCAAAGTGTTTTAGTGACTGAGCAAGTAACGGTGGAGTTTTCCATTGGAGGGTACAAGGACAAGTTAGTTTGTGATGTGTTACCCATGGATGCGTGCCATCTACTATTGGGCAGACCATGGAAATATGACAGAGGTGCCATATATGATGGGAAAGAGAACACCATCTCATTCAAGAAGGATGGGAAGACTTTCAAGTTGTAGTCACTGTTGGAAGAAGCAGAGGGACAGTCAAGGACACCAAGTGTCATGTTGAGTAGTGGGAAGGAGTTACTTAATAACCTACATCAAGGGGGTGAAGGATACATGGTTATGTTACAACCTAAAGAAGAAGACAAGGCTGAAAAGACAATCATACCTGGAGCAGTCCTAAAATTGTTGGATCAGTTCAAGGACATTATAAGTGATGGTGCACCTACAACTCTGCCACCAAAGAGAGCCATAAGTCATCAGATTGACTTCATACCAGGGGCTTCATTACCAAACAAAGCATCATACAACCTTACACCAGATCAGAATCTAGAGGTAGCAAGACAAGTGCAAGAGTTATTGAATCAAGGCTTGATTAGGAAGAGCATCAGCCCATGTGCAGTACCAGTGGTCTTAGCAACAAAGAAAGGTGGTAAGTGGATACTTTGCATTGAATCTAGAGCTATAAACATAATTACAATCAAATATAGATTCCCTATCCCTAGAATTGAAGATTTAATGGATTGTCTTAGAGGATCTCAGTACTTTACCAAGTTGGATCTCAAAAGTGGATACCATCAGATCAGAATCAAGGATGGAGATGAGTGGAAAACAACCTTTAAGACAAATGATGGGTGGTATGAGTGGAGAGTTATGCCATTTGGCCTCTCTAATGCCCCTAGCACATTCATGAGGCTCATGAATGAAGTGCTTAAAGACTTTACAGGGATATTTGTGGTATTGTATCTTGATGATATACTCATCTTTAGTAAGACAACAAAAGAACACCTAAAGCTTGTGGAGATGGTTCTTAGAAGATTGCAAGAGGAGAAGTTAGCCATCAATCTAGAGAAATGTGAGTTCTTCAAATAGGAGCTTGTGTATTTTGGGTTTGTAGTATCCCAAGGATCATTGAAGATGGATCCAAGCAAGGTGGAAGCCATCCTAAACTAGCCTACACCAACCACAGGGACAGAGGTAAGAAGTTTTCATGGATTGGCTCAATTTAATAGAAAATTCATAAGGAACTTTAGTGGCATATGTGCACCAATCCTAGACACAATCAAAGGTGGTTTGAAAACTAATTTTAAGTGGACTCAAGAAGCCGAGAAACGGTTTGAGAAACTCAAACAAGAAGTGGCAACTCAACCTATTCTCTTGTTACCTAGCTTTGACAAGTTGTTCACTATGGAATGTGATGCTAGTGGAGTTGCAGTAGGAGTGTTAAGTCAAGAGGGCAGGGCTATATCCTTCTTCAGTGAGAATCTCAATGAAGCAAAGAAGTATTCAACCTATGACTTAGAACTTTATGCTTTGGTTCAGTCACTTAGGAAGTGGAGGCATTACCTTCTACCCAAGGAGTTTGTAGTCTTTACTGACAATCAGGCACTTAGCTATATCAACACTCAAGAGAAGTTGAGTAATAGGCATTTGAAATGGATGGAATACATCCAAGCTTTTACTTTTACCATTAAGCATAAGAAGGGACAGTTGAACAAGGTGGTAGATGCACTAAGCAGGAGATTGTTGACAGTGCAAGAGATATAGATCAAGAGCATTGGCATAGAGAGTTTCAAGGATCTCTATGGGGAAGATGAAGACTTTTTAGAGGTCTACAAGGTATGTTTAGACTTTGAGAATCATTTTCATAGCCAATACTCTGAGTATACTTTGCAAAGTGGTTTGTTGTTCAAAGGAAATCAGTTGTGTGTTCCAAGAGGATCAATGAGAGAAAACCTCATTCAAGAGAAGCATAATAGCGGTCTTAGTGGACATTTTGGCATCAACAAGACATTGGAACTAGTGCAGAGGTTCTACTATTGGCCTAAGTTGGCAAGAGATGTCAGAAAATATGTGGAGCAATGTGTGGTGTGTATGAAAGCTAAGGGAGGAGCTAGTAATGCTGGTTTATATCAACCCCTACCCATTCCTAACAGACCATGGGAGTGTGTGAGCATGGATTTTGTGGTAGGACTCCCTAAGACCAAGGCAGGTTGTGATAGTGTTTATGTAGTGGTAGACAGATTTAGCAAAATGAGTCATTTTATTCCCTGCAAAACTAATCATGATGCTAGCTACATAGCTCATCTTTTCTTCAAGGAAGTGGTAAGGATCCATGGACTACCTTTAAGTATTGTTTTTGACAGAGATATGAAGTTTATGAGTCACTTTTGGAAAACTCTATGGAGCAGATTAGGTACCAATTTATCCTTTGGATCAGCTTACCATCCTTAGATTGATGGACAAACTGAGGTGGTTAATAGAGTGTTATGTAACCTTCTAAGATGCCTAACTAAGGAATATGGACAGACATGGGACATGGTTATCTCACAGGCTGAGTATGCATACAATGACAGTGTGAACAGGACTACAAGGAAGAGTCCTTTTGAAATAGTGTATGGGATGCACCCAAGAGGTGTGTGTGAGCTTAGAGATCTTGGAGCTATGGAACATAGAAGTGGACATGCGGAGGACTTCAGTCAAACCATGAAAGAGATTCAGGAGCAGGTGAAGAAGACAGTCACCGAGGCTACACAAAAGTTGAAGGAGAAGGTAGATTTGTCAAGAAAAGATTTGCAATTTGTAGTAGGAGACTATGTCATGGTTCACCTCAACAAATCTAGGTTGCAGAAGGGTACATCAACCAAATTGCAGATGAAAAGAGTGGGACCATGCAAGGTGATAGCCAAGTATGGGAAAAATGCATACAAGGTGGAGTTACCTGCAGATTTAGGAATTTCACCAGTATTCAATATTGCTAACTTGATCAAGTACAAGGGGTCAGTCAATGATGTGGATCATAACAGTAAGGATATCTTCAAGGACATCAAAAATATATCCTTACCTAATCAAGACAAGCCTCAGGCAGAGAAGATGTTGGAGTCAAGAGTGAAGAAGGCTACAAGACACAAGGTATACATGGAGCATCTTGTCAAATGGAGGAATAAGCATGAATCTGAGGCTACATGGATGGATGAAGCTCAGCTCAAGAGGTAGGGAATAGATGTGTCATTACCCTCTCCTAACATTCCTTAGAGTTTGTGTAGAGGGGGGAGAATGGTGCAGGAGCACCTAGGAAACACTAGGCTATGGGTAGTCTAGGATAAATTTAGTGTAAATGCTTTTCTAAGAAGGTCATGTTGACCATTGGAATTTGAGTTAGAGTGCTTCCTTGTCTTGATCAGGAGTGATCAGGAGGGAGTTTATAACTCATGTTTCTTAGTTGTTTAGGAGTTAGCAATAATTGGCAAAGGTGGCAAAATGGGACATTTTGCACCTTTTGCCACTTGATTATGGAAATGTCCAACCCAGGGATTGGTAACTACCTTGGAGAGGAGTTATTAGGAGTTGCTCGAGCTGAGAGCAAGGTTGGTTGGTTTTTGATTTGTAATTTTTTCATGGAATGCAATTAAGACTGTGATATTGAAGAACATCTTCTAGTTTATGGTTTTTGATTTATGCATTGATGGTTTGATCAGATGTTGAGAGTAGAGTAGGTAGTGTAATTCATTTTTAGGCATTGCTTAGTTCATTAGTTAGCTTGTTGCATCGGTTCAAGCATTTTTTTTTGTTAGGTTAGTTCATTTCTTGAAATTTTTGTTCTAACTGTCAGACCGGCAGAGATGGAGCTCTAGACCGTGTTTCCCCTGTACCTGGTGTATGGGTTCTTGGAAACAGAGGATAGACTCCATGTTTGTACATAAGGTAGAGGTAGGAGTCCTTAGGAGTCAGGAATCCATGGCAAAAGACTGTTCCTAGGCGAGCTTGGCAGTGCCCGGCTAGGATAGTCAAAGAGTGCAGAGCACTAAGGTTGCAGGGGTGCCAATCTCCTGGTGAACCACGACGTGGAGAGGATGTGGAATTCCTTGAAGAGGCTTGGTAACAAGGAGGCTTAACACAGACCGGGAAGTGGCAAACAAACTGACTGATCTCAAGGAGGTCAGAAATTGGCTTAAAACAAGCCTAAATTTGCTAAGTTAAGGGTTGGAGCAGTGTACGGATAGTGGAGGCTCCAAACCCCAAAAATATTCAAGGTGTGGGCAAGGGTACCACGAATCCCAAGAAAATATTTGGATTCATTTGGAGAATTTGGGCACACTCTCCATTTTTCTCAGGTTAGGAGGCCTAGTTGGGGCTCTAGGGCTTGTAGCCTTTTCTAACCCTAGGAGAGGGTTTGGTGGAAGCGATGGAGAATTGGAGTCTAGTGATTGATCAAGCAACCTATAGGAATGGTCTTGAAGCCATGGGAGACATCACACACCCCTGCATCGAATTAGTGAAGGTTGGAGATTTAGCTAGCCTTTAGGAAGATTAAGGGCTAAGGATAGAATGGCAGAGAGAGCACCAAGATTGGCTTGGTTAGGGAAATGGAGATGATAGTAGGGTTGGACAGGAGAGCCAGGGGTTCCTAACAAGCATTAGGGCCTATAGGTTAAGGTGGTGGAGAGTGACACCAATGGGGTTCGCCAAGGTGAGACCCAGAGCATGGAATAGTGAGTGTTCCATCCAACCCTACCCTATCACTATCAGCTTGTCCATACGGTATAAAAGATATAATTATACTTATTCCCACCACTGCTCATACCCATCCATTGTACCAAAATCATCAGCATTAGAGAATGAAGGCATGTCTTGATCACTATCATTAGACTCACTGTTGATGACATCATCGACAGTAAACCATCTAACATCACCTACCCTCTGTGCACTCCACATTGACCTCCTGCAAAAGGGTCGTATCTCAAGGACTATCTAAACCTGCATGAACTATCACATGACTTTTTCATAGTAGAAAGGTCATACAATGTAGTCATGTCTCCCCATCAATAACTGATCCATCTCTAATCTCCTTAACTAATGTGTATCATCCGACCACTGTGGAGTGAGCTAATAAGGTCTCCAAATGACCTTATACTCATCAAATCGATCAAAGTGGATGCACCAAAAGTGTAAATTATTGTACTGTCATAGTCGCTACAATGGATAGCCAAAGGCATAAGGGCACCCTATAGCTAATGACAATGGGAATTTGGTAGGTCTAGTACATGAGATATGCTCTAGGAACCACACCTATAGTAGTGTATAGTGGACCATACTATTGACCTCCTCATAGAAAAATCTCCCCAAATCATAATAAAGATGTTCTAAGATGTTGTGACCCTAGGCAAATAAAGTCCTCTCTCCGACCATTTGTCAAATTAGGTGCACTAGTCTACCCTCTAAATGTGCTCCTTGGCCATTCAGAATGAGCACTAGTGCTACTGTGAAGATCATGATCCATATAAGCAGCGGGGATCATGAATATATCAACATAGCCAAGTCAATCTATCACCTCACTCTCCCACCATGAATAGGACCCCAAAGGGAAAAATCCATGTCATATTTCATCTCTTGGAAAGATCTATTTTCCTAGAACTGTACTCTCTTACCCCAAATAGGTACTCAAAGAATGCAATGTACATCCTCTAGGGTAATAGTCATCTCACCTATGGGAAGATGGAATGTGTAGGTATATGCATTCCATCACTCTGCAAGTGCCATCAACATGGCATCATGGTACCTCATGGGAGGCATGACGTATGGCCAGTATAATCCTATAACCTGTAAGGTCTCTACATCTATTGCTGAGAGGGTAAAAATTAAATCTCGAAGATGATGTAGCTATCAACCGCCTAGACACTGCCGAGAATGGGTAGGAATCTAACAAAAAGCAAAATTTGTCTTATAAACATTCAAAAATCTTAAATTTTTACATCAACAATTAGCAAAGTGTACTAAGTTGTTCTAGTGTACTCTATTAAGGGTCTTAGAGACTTTACACCACTTTTGGGACACTTCACAAAGAAATGGGACACTTTGTGAAGAAAGTGGATGCTTTGCGACAAAAATGGACACTTTGTGAAGAAAGTGGACACTTCACGAAAAAAGGTGATTCTTTGCAAAAAAAAAATTCCAAGATCCTAAGTGAACCTAATAATGTGTAAAAACATGAAAAATCATCAAAAATCAAATGCATAAGGACAAAGCTAAGGAAAAAAAATCAACTCACCTCATGAAGATGCTCACCGCGGGCTGCTTGATTTCATAGGACATCTAGTCTTGGAGGTTTGTAGTCTCATCTACTCTGAATTCTCAATCACTATTCACCAAGATCAAGCTACAAGGACGTAAAATATCAAAATAGTTAGAAGTTACTTCACTTTTTACTCTTGTGTATGTTAAAACTAGGGTTTTTAGTATATTAGGGTTAAAAAGTGAATTTCATTCAAATTAACATAACGAGAGCTAGAGAACTCTATTTTTGACACTGTTTATTGCGTTGGAATCATGATTCCTCTCCCATCCTCATCAAATTTATATCATCATGTGGTGTGGTACTTGGAAATTCCCTATGATATGACTTATTCTATTTGACGTGGTTAGATTGCTACCTTGATTCCACCTCTGTAAAGTAAGCGAAATCAAGGGGGGCATACATCTACCCTTGAATTTGATTTCTAGAAGTTAGATAATTATATTTTTGGTTAACTAATGAATTTTTGTTATAGGATGTAGTTCCTAACATTGTGGTTTTGCAGATACATACAGTGGGGGATTCATTCTCCAGTATTACGAATGTTCATACGAGCATCCTTTTTAAAAAAGTGTATGGTTCAGAGTCCTTTAGCTTGCATATTCACTTAGTATCATATAGTAGCTAAAGTGGGGGATAAATGTGACAACATAAATAGTATCCCTTTTCCTTTTTCCTACTTTTCTTGGCCCTCCTCATTAATTAGGTCCTAAAATTTTTCCTTGATTTAGTGTTGTAGTGTGTTTCAACACATTCACACTAGGTATTGGGCCCTTGTAAGTTAAATAAAATGCATTTATCAATGTCTTGTAAAGGTGTTGTAAATCACTTTCACACTTTTCTAGGATTTTATTAAGTATCTAATTCTAATGGACCCTATTTCCCCTTAATTTTAATTGCATTTTCAAATTAATCTAGAAGGCTTGTAAATTAAATCTGGCTTTAATCTAGTGTTGTAATGTGTTTTACAGATTCACATTGGATTTTCTGCCTTTCTAAGCCAAGTGGACCTTATTTAATGTTGTAGAGTGTATTTAATCACACTTTCACATTAAAATTTGTGTCCCTAGCATTAATCATCATTTAAATAATCATTAATAGGCCCCTAGGATCCTTATTTTTAGATCTCGAGGCTTAATTCACCTAAAATCCTGACAAAAACACTTAAAATCCTCAAAATTCTGAAAACCCACTTCAAAAACTTGAGGTGGGACCCATTCGCCAAGATTGGCGAATGAGTCCCTTTTGAGGGATTTTTCAAATTTGAGCAGGAATTTCATAATTTTAATTGAAATAATTGTTGGATGTCGGTCTTTAAGATCCAAATAACAGTCAATTAGGTGTTATTGCCTATATAAACAAGTTTCTATGCCATTTTTTCACCTAAGCATCAAGAAGCAAGCATTTTCAAGAGAAAATTCAAGATCTAAGCAATCAAGTTTTCTTCACAAGAGCATTCTAAAGCCAAGTTAAAGCTTAGGAGCAACATTAAAGTGTTTTTATAGGTCTTAAAGCTCACTTGAATTCAAGATCTATCATTTTCAAGGGTTTATTATGGTTTCCTATGGTGAATTATGAAGAATTCTAGATTGGGGAGATGCAACTAGCCATCAAGCCAAGCCTAAGGACTTATTTTATGAGTAATTCCATCCTCTATTGTCATTCTACTTTCAGCCTAAGATAGGTTTATGGATCATTGTGATTCATTTTAGATTATTAGAGATCTCCTAGGGTGAATCTTGCATCATTCAAGTTTCATTTATGCATCTATTTTTTGCACATTAGAATAGGATTGCATTACATTTCAGATTTCCTTGTCTTAGATCCATTTAAGATTATGATTTACAATCATATTGGCATTCTTATTTCATCATTTTCATCAAGTTTTAATTACCAAACTAGGGGTTTGACCAAGGAAAAACCCCCTTTAGCAAATCAAGCATATTCTCTGTTTTGCAGGTGTTTTCTGATTCGATCCTAGATTCGATGTTGAACTTCTCTCTTGATGACTGATGAAGAACTTCTTCTCTATTTTGCTCAAGTTTACACAAAATATTTATGTGCAAGTGAAACTATGCATGATATCGCACAAATATAACTTAGAAATTTGTAACAAACACACACACACACACACCTTCTACATGCATCCAAATGATATGACCGATCATCTAAATATATCCGCTCACAAGGAATCAATCACCACAGGTTGGCTTCAACAATAAAATTGGCAACTTGTCGGCCCAAACAGTAGATAATTTTGATTTTGATCCAAACAAGTCAGATAAATAATAGCTAGGACCAATACTTGATTATCTGGACTTGAAGATAATTAAAATAATTCAACTTTATACATCCACTACACATTATTACCACTGAGTCAACTTTATCAAGCAAATAGATAAATGATGTCTAACCAAACCTACTCAACCATATAGCCACAAAAAAAACTTCATGAGATTCAATAATAATATGTTCCACGTGCCTGAAAAACAAATTCATCAATCCACAACCCAAAATGGTGATTCGGTGAAGCTATCAAACCGAATGCCCTGTTCTGTTGGTAACACTGTCGATAACACACAATTTTCATTTCCTCTACGAGTGCGACTAAATGCATAACTACAAACCAAAAAGGCGACTTCAGTTGCCATCAATGACAACACTAGAAGCCAAAAATCATGTCCACTTGCATAATATGCCAACATTTTCTATGTTTCAAAAAGAAATAAAATAGACCCCCTTACAACACTTTCCAGGTATGGTAAAAAAAAATTCACCTTCCCCATACACAATCTGATAATTTTCACAAAATGATTAATAAAAAGTTGATGCATAATAGTAAATGTAAACATTGTCTATAAAAATGCCTATTATTAGGTATTTTGGGGGGGAGAAATTGCCACCAAACTTGTGGGAGAGTTGGAGTCTCCATAGAGAAGATAGATGGTTATAGCCATTATATTAACTCCACCATATTATTAGCAAAAAATATGTCATGCATTGTATGTGGAAGCATGAAGATGTTAGGTATCTAGAATTTAAATGAAGTAGATGAAACTTTGACCTAGGCATGTGGTGAGAGGGGATTGTTGAAAGACCAAGTTGCTTCGTGTAAATGTTGGCTACACCAAATTGAGAGGGGAATTGATTTTCTTGTAGACTTGAATGGTGCAAATGCTAGTTTCTTGGATGAGAGGATGTGAATTGTGCAAGTTTAAAGCCCTTGAAATGCTAATTGATGGAGAAAGTTTTATTCATGCACAACACTTACAATAGTAATTTAAAACTATAGCAATCTGGATATTTAGCTAGGCCACAAGATGGGATTTAATGTGTGTTTCTCAAAGATAAATGGAACACCAAAAATTTGCAACAATTCTTTCACATAAAAAAGGCAGGTTGCATGGTGCATGCAAGAATAGGGCCAAAATTGAATACAAGCCATGTGCAAATATTTAATGGGTCATTATTGAAAAGTAATATGCTAATGGTGTTGATGACTATAATGGCACCTCAATGTGGCAGGGATGCCTCCATGTGCAATCTTTGTAGGTGATTGGAAGTATGAACTACCTTTTATGGTGATGAAACCACCATTACAAAATGATGGATGATCACAAAATTTGATTACAAGAGTAAAACCTCCTTCACTACAAAATGGTGCTGCTATGTAAGGAGTATCCTTTTTCCTATCAATGGATTTGGAAATGGATAGGTACTTAATAAATAGAGGAGTCGCCAATATGTGGCCACTAAAAACCTACAAAAAATTCCACAAGAAGCCCCTATAAATAGATTGAAATAGGCCTAAAACCCTCTATGAAATAGGGCAACAAAACCACAAAATCACTGCAAGTAGGCTAATGAAGACCACAAAATACCTACAACAATAGGTCAAATAGGCTGAAATTCTGCACAATATGCCAAATTGACCAAAAAATTTGTAGAATGCAAATATCTGCCCTAACAAGCAAATTGATAGAGGGCAGATTGGCCCTTTGTTAATTTTTTTCCAAATTTTTTCAACTTTTTTGTAAAATGGACACAAAGGCAAAAAAAGTGCAAAAAATGAAAATTACTAAAATTGATGAAACAAAATATGTTTTTAATTTCTCAAGCCTTTTAAACATGATGATGCTATATGTTTGGCTCTATGATGCTCTATTGATACCTGAATATGTGTGGGAATTACCTCAATGTGGAAAGGAAGTTCTCCCATGGCTCTAATAGCATGTTGGAGAATGCCAAGATCAAAGAGAGCATGAAACAACTTCCAGAAGTGAATAAATTATGCACAATAGTATATCTATTAAATATGAAATGAAGAGTGTATAATGTACAATGATCAAGCCTTGCATATATAGGCAATGATGAGGATGTAGGAAGGTATGATTGAACTACTAACTACCCATCTCTAGGTGGGACACTTGTGAGCTCACTTGACAAGTGGTTAAACAAGTATCAATAGGTCAAAAGAGGACACATCAATAGTATACCTATAAAATATGAAATGAAGAGTGTATAATGTATAATGATCAAGCCTTGCATATATAGGCAAGGATGAGGATGTGGAAGGTATCATCGAACTACTGATTGCCCATCTCTAGATGGGACACTTGTGAGCTCACTTGACAAGTGGTTAAGCAAGTATCAAGTCATGAGGACACATGTCTCAACCATTTTAAGTGATACCAAAGAAAAATAAACCTAAATAAAATTAAAGTAGTTGTGAATAGGTCAATCATAAAAACATGATTAACTCACTAGATGTAATAATGATTCTATTTAAACTAACAAATTTCTCTATATATTATCTCCAAAAATTTGATGCAAATATAAATTATAGGATAACTACTTAAGAACAAATTAAATTATTATCACTCAAAATAATGAAAATTTTCCCCCAAAAATCTATAAAAGGATCATTCCTCCTCTCAATATAATAACCACATGCTCAAGTTTTCTCTTGTGAATTATATTTTTTATTTTCCTTCATGGAGATCTAGAACCTTGGAGCATCATAATCAAGATTTAAAGCTGATTTATATATATTTTAACATCATATCTATTTTTATTCATTAACAGTGTTGTAAAATAATGTTAGGTAGTTTTTGTAATTAAATAATTTTGTTTCATTTTCAGATAATGCAAATAGATACCACTCATGATATTCATAAGATAATGGAGCATGGTGTTAGTGCAACAGTAGTAATATTCCTTTGATAGAGGTATGTGGTAGATTAGTAAATTTTACATTATATTTGTTGTTTTATCTATCTATTGTTGAAATTGAATGATATTCATTTGTAGTTTAATTTCTATCTTGATGGTTTCCACAAGACTTTATAACTCCAGTTGTGAGCATGCCCCTATTGCAAATGAACATAGTGATTATTTATGCAATAAGTGATTACTTTGTTATATTGCATTCTATCATTCAATTTCTAGATATTAATATCTATATATTAATATCTATATTTTTTTATTATATTAGGTGGAGTTCCACACAAATTTATATAATAGGATGAGTGAATGAGTTCAAAAGAGACCACCATCATATGCATTTCCATCTTGTCAACAATCAAATGTAGCTCATGATCTATTTAATTCCCCTATAGGGAAACAACTATATTAGGGCCCTTTGTTATATGCCTATATCACATTCTTGAAGATATATTTGGTATTGTACATATATGTGACATTGTATTTCTATATGACTTTCTTGTATATATCTTATACTTTTATTGATATATAATGTTGTATGCCTATATGAATTTTTGGTTCATGCAAATATTTTTTACTAATGTTATCCATATTTGTATTATAAATGGTTAATTGAATAAATAAATAATAAACTAATACATCTATAAATAATTAATGTTATCCATATTTGCAGTGTAGATTATTAATTGAATAATTGAACAAGGCTCACTTTTCCATGTAATTGATGTAAGCATTGTAATTAATCATTTGTAATTTTCCTCAAACTATTTATAGGGCACCTAGATGATATTGTGAAATAGTCAAATGCCTTCTAGGGGTGTGGGATATCCTCTAGGCTAGGTGTTTTGACACATGTTCTTGCCACTATCATTTCAAATCTAGGATTTTTATCGTAAACCTTCTAAATTTTGTAACTAATTCATAAAACTATTCTTTTCCTTAATGGCCTTGAAGACTATCTACTATCCTTTAACTCATGGCTTCATAGTACCCTCCATAAGCACCTTGGATACCTTTTACTGACAAAATAATAGGCCAATATCTTCTTGTCTAGTCCTTGTCACTCATCTTCTATACAACCCTCTACAAGGGACCTATACCCTTTTATCCTTTTGAGCTCATTGAAGTACCAGAATATTTTCTCATACATTTTTACTCCTTGACTATCTACCATCCTTGCATAAGGTCACCATCATGATTAATGCTTTGTGTCACTACGAACTTTAGAATGCCCTTTTGAACTCTATGCTTTGTATCAAATTCTTTGTAATGTGAACATTGTATAAGGCTATCTTTCTATCCATTCTTCATGACAATAATTCCCTTTGAAAATAAGATTGTACTATGGCATTGTAACACTATCCTTTGGTTCATGGGATTTCCAAGATATTAGATGATTGTCATCTTGTCCTTCATGTCACTGTCCTCTTCTTTTTTGAGGATTCTCTACTATTATTTCCCAATTGAACTTTCATCCTTTCACTAGAATTTTAGTAGGTCTTCAAAAATTGTCTCATATCTCAATGGTTATTTCCTTCTTGAATTCCAAGGTCACTGTGAAGACCATTGTCACTATCTTCAACATAGTATCTCCTATAGTAAGATGTCCTTCATTTATTCCAATCATTGCCCAATAATCGTCCAATCAAATTGTGAATTTATATTATGACCATGTCCCCCATGTCCCAAAGGACTTCCATACCTTTTTAAGAACTTTGTTATTCACTAAATATAATAAACTTTCCATATATGCATCTAGAATCATCTTATACCCATATTAATCTCTAACATATGAAAGCACTATCTTTGATAGCTTTAGATCTGACCTTTGATAACATAAGAACTATGCCCTGGATTTTTTGAATTCACCTATCTATTGTTCACTTTGTCATTTCCATTTTCCAAGGATTCATTATCATCTGAAATTTTGTCACACACTCATCATTATATCAAATAGTTCATTGTTTGAAAGATATATATTTCTTGATAATTAATTAAATTTGGAGTTCTAGAAATTTAGGAGAAAATAATTGATAGTGGAATTTTTTAGGGTCACTTCACACAATGTGGCCAATTTTTAAGGAAAAATACTCTTCCATTCACAAGTTATTGAGGCTTGAATTAAGAGAATATGGAATGTGTTGATCAAGTTACAAATTATAACAAAGTTTTTACCTCAAAATCATTTTTCTTCATCATGATTATGAATCATATCCTTTATTTATGGCTTGGAGAGGTAGCTTCAACTTATTTGACATTAAATTGAAGAGAGGAAAATAAGTTTGAGACATTCAAGACAACAAAGGAGATAGTCATGGTTGATGAAACTACTATAAAAGTAGTAAAAACACAATAATTTTCTCAAAATGCAACAAAATTCAAAATCAGATTTATTTTTGGCAAACTTTGATCGAAATGCTCATAATCCAAAAACCTTTTTATAGGAAATTTCCTCAATAAATAGTAGTTCATGTGACAAAAAACATTGGTTAAAATGACTTCCAATGAATCTTAGCAAAAATACACAAAGTAAAATTAGTAAGCATCAAATTCCAATAATTTTCACAAGATCAAAGAGCTTCTTTGATACAAAATAATATGGAAAATAAAGCAAGAAAAAATCAATGGAGAAATTTAACGAATA
>VDFB02184508.1:0-10868 GCA_007258455.2 Sequoia sempervirens | reverse complement strand
AAGGAAAAGGGACTTTGTTCCCTAATTATACTGTTGTTTCAGACTTTGTTTTTTCCAAGGGAGGATGGGTTCACTTTGATAGATATTTTGATGACTACCATTTGAAGATTGGATCTAGGAGGCAGCATGACCCTGAGGGATTCTTTTCCCTATTTAGGCAAAGAATTAAGGGTGGCAAGTTTTCTCATGTTTTCAATTTTCCTGAGGATTTGATTAGAAATGAGTTCGATTTGAGCCAAAAGGAATTAAATAAAGAGAAGTGGATTGCTTATGAGAAAATGCTAGTTATGGTGCATAAACTAGATCCAAAATATGATCCACTGATGGAGTTCACTCCATTTCATAAAAGAATTGATTTCTTGATGAATAATTTCAAAGAAATCATGAGCACCCTGAGAACCAAGAAAATAAACTTGGAACTAGACTAGGGAATTCAAGGATTAGAGGTGAGGCCTGAAGAAACAAGGCTGACCTATCAGCCAATAGTGGACAGGCCCCTATACAGGAGGAAGAGAGATGATAGCAATGATGAAGAAGGAGGAGATAAAAAAGGGAAACAAATAATAAAAAAATCATCACAACCGGGTCATGGCATTAGGAAACCTGGGGGGATAAAGATTGTGGATCTGGATTCAACACCTAGAAATGAACCTATAGATCTGCCATCAAAGCCAAGCCTTAAGAGGCGAAGAGTTGAGGAGTCAAAAGAGGCTCTAGTGGATGAAATAATCATAACTGATCAAGACATGCAGGTTGGTATCCCCTCCCTTCCTAGATCAGCACAATTGGTGCTAACTGATATGGATATAAAGGGGCAGTGTGTATAAGATGCTAGGATGGTGGCTTGTAAGGCATTCTTGGATGATGATGCCTTTGTGAAAACTCTTGTGTTCTTGCAGTTGATCTGGAGGATGAAACTTGAAGAATATTAGGATAAATGCAAGACCAAGAGGGAATCAAGACCTGATAGGTCTAACCAGGAGAATGATGATGAAGTCAAAGCTGAATTAATGGAGCAATTCAAAAGCATCACTCTTGATGAAGGAAGGAAACTTGTATCTCAGGCTGGTGTCTTACTCCTCCCTAAATGGGACATAGTTGATGTTGTAGCATTCAATGCTATTATGCAGTCTAAGCATCCTATAAAAAATAGTGAAGAAGAAGTCAAGGTAGCTCTACAAAACTCTGCTTTTAGTGAGGAATATGAAACTTTAGCCATATGGGCACTGGCACCTCAAGGTAGAAAACCAAATGTGGCTGATATTAGCCCAAGTCTAAGGGGCGGGCTCATTATCAAGAGAGCTTTTGAAACCTCAACAACAGAAGCCACAAGCTTGACACTGAATGTGGCCAAATTGGCCCAGAAGAGAGTTGAAAGAGATAAAGATAAAAATAAAAGCCTGATGGAAAAGTACATTGCAATAATTGGGGATTATAGTAGAATGCAACAAAAAAATGTTGAGCTGCAGTCTGAAGTAGATAGATTGAGATATGGGCAGGTGGGAGAATCCTCCAGTGCCTCTGCTATCAGAGCATTACCTACTACTTCGGGGTCATTTTCCCCTATTATCCCAATCATTTCTACTCTTGGATCCCCAATTCATACACCTGCTAATAGCTCTGCACCAGGGCCAGTCGAAGAGGAAAATGAGTATTCTGCAAATCCGACCAAAAAGAAAATGATGAATAAAATCATAGAACTATAGGCTGCCCTAAGGGTGAGTGAGGATGGTTTTATGGCTAAACACAATGAGGTGGTTGACACCATTTTGAGGAATTTAAATGAGAAGGTTGATTTTAGATTGCCAGCTGTACATTCTTTATATTCTTTATTCTTGGGTGGAATATAAAACATTAATAGAGATCGGGAAGTGGTTCTACCTCTGGTTGAGAAGTGGATCCCTTGAGCCACTGATTTAGATGTTATGTTTAAGGCTTCCATATTTGATGTAAATAACAGGCCCCAGTCATTAAAGCCTACTCAAATCTTTGTGAAATCATTGAAGGGATTCCAGACCCTGCCTAATGATTTGAGTAGGAAAATTAGAGAACTAGTAAAGAGTTTTGATGATTGGAATGACACTTTTATGCCAGATGTAATAGATGCACAAGGAAATATTAAGACACTGCAGCAGTGGCAAGATAGGGCAGAAGAGGTTATTAATGCACAAATCAAATTGATTTGTGATGACTCGGACCATGACTTGTTGGTAAGCAGCATGGATAAAATAATTAATACCAGCATGTTCTTAGAGTCATTTGAGAGGGAGGCCAAGCGGGTTGTGGTGAAATTCACACCTTAAAATACCAAGGTGAGGGAGGTGGTGAATTTTAATTGGCCAACAGATGAGGAATATCAGAATTGGGTGGACAAGTACTTAACTGAAGAGGAGTGAAACGACGTCTATTACTAGCAAATGACAGCTCAACAGTTATATTATAACTGATTATAGTTTTGTTTCCATGGCAGCTTTGGGCATAGGTTCTGAGGTGTAACAAATGTTGCAGCTATTGTGTAATGAGTAGAAATCAACGAAAAGATGCCTCAGGACTTGTTGGTT
Source organism: Sequoia sempervirens (assembly GCA_007258455.2). Lineage (NCBI taxonomy): Eukaryota > Viridiplantae > Streptophyta > Pinopsida > Cupressales > Cupressaceae > Sequoia > Sequoia sempervirens. Next base: position 8,307 of record VDFB02184508.1, on the reverse strand, counting down.
TTGATCATAGTTTTGAATTGGCACATAGCGGTCCAATTGACCAATGACATGTCCAATTGACCAGTGACATGTGTAATTTATGTCCCGATGCTTGTTGCTCCTTCATTTTCTATAAGGAGGATTTCAAGGCTAGAAATAAGGGTTGGCAAGTCAGATATTTTGAAGGTCGAGTCTAGGTATAGTTGCAGAGCATATTGTAAGAACCTTTTTGAATGTTAAGGAAATTTAGGTTTGGGGTTATCATGTAATGGGTTTTAAAGTTATGGAGATTTGATGTTTCATAAGCAGCACTAGCATTTGAGCTATGATGTTATATCTCGAGCTCATGTCTCTCCTCTGTACAAACATATCATAATTTTGAATAGAATAATCAAGGATTATGAGGTTCATCTCATTGCTCTAATGTGTGTGTTTTCTGTTTTGGCTTTAATTCAAAGAATAAATTAAAGTGCTTAGATGGAATCATGGATGGGTATGTTTGTAGAGGGATTTAGTAAGAAGTATTGGGCTGACACAAGAATTGACACTATTGTAATGCAATATTGCCAGGGATCATGCGTGCTAAGTATTTAAATCTGTTGTTGAATCATGAATGTTTGTGAATTTGACTCCCCAATGGTATATGGAACTAATCTAAATTGTATGAATTTGTGAAACTGTGTGTCTGTATGTCTTTCCTTAGGGCTTGCTGCCAAATTGCAAGTAAAATGACTATCATAAGTTATGAAATAATGTTGTAATCATCTGATGTTCCAAGTAGTTGATATTACTGGTGAAAGGCCAATTCATTTTAGTGGTATCCTATTCTGTTGAGCTATTTGTGGGATTATATGTGAATCATTAATGATTGTTTATGAGTTTGGTGCAGAGATCATAAACACATTATAGGGACCACCCTCCCGGGTCTTGCAGAGCCCAAAGTGTAGGAGGTTATTATTAAAATCCTTGTTAGTTGGTCCAGGTCCTTCGAGCTGCCCTTGATTGGAATTGGCAATTCCATAGGTAGATTAGAAGACCAACCTGGTTTACAGGAAAAAACACCAACATGATCAATTTCATATTATATGTGTTGAATACTTTAGAATTTCAATTACATTAATTTATGGATATGTTGTATCTATAACACTACAAAACCATATTCTCTTTGCATTTACACTTGCATTTAGAAATACACATTTATATACATAGATATAGATTTCTTTAAAGATATGTTGCATTTATTGTTCTAGGAGAGCATCTAGTAATTGCATTTACATTTACATTTAAAAATACATATACATACATACATATATATATATATATATGTGTGTGTGTGTGTGTGTATCATTTATATTCAGTGTTTAGAAACAACCCATTAGGTCTGTACATGGATAAAAATTCATAAAATCAGATCTCCCATACATGTTTTGTTGAAACCTATGCCCTATTAATGCATCCTACAATTACAACAATATCCACGGGGCCTCTTACACAAGCTACAGTAATCACAAAAAGTGTAAGAGCCACTTTATATCATGTTTGGACTACAAAACCCAGAAAAATAGGGTAACTCAGATTATGATTTGTTGGTGAGCTGTATGGACAAAATCATTAGCACCAGCTCATTCTTGGAGTCTTTTGAAAGAGAAATGAATCAGGTGGCAGTTAAGTACAAACATTATAGTGTCAAGGTGAATGAGGTGATAAATTTTGATTGGCCAACTAATGAAGAGTACAAGGTAGTCCAATTGGCTGGTGACACGTGTGCTTTCTGGCCCGATGCTTGTTTGCTCCTCTTTTTCTATAAGAAGGATTTCAAGGCCAGAAGTACGGGTTAGCAAGTTAGATATTTTTGGTCGAGTCTAGATGAAGTTGCAGAGAAAATTGTAAAGTCTGATGGTTTTAGGGAAAATGCAATTTATGTTCTGAGTCATTTTGTAGTAGGTTTTGAATTCATGGGGATTTGGTGTTTTATGACAATACTGGCATTTGAATTGATATGATTAATTCAAACTCATGTCTCTCCATTGTACATGCATATCTGAATTTTGAATAAAATGATCAAGGGTTGTTTCATTCATCTCACTTTTGTGGTGTGTATGATTCTTGTTTTAGCTTTAATTCAAGGAATTAATTAAAATGCTTGAATGGGATTGTAGGTGGATATGTTATGTATAAGCTATTTTTTTTTTTTGTCTTATCTTATACCATTTTACGAGATAGAGTGCCAATGTATGAGAAGATCTTTGGAAACTAGGCATGAAAATTAAAGGTTAAAGAGAATGGGGGTGCCAAAATTACAATACTCATTGCCCCTTGGTCGTTGATTTTCCCTGAGTGCCCTCAACCTCGTCCTCGGTGCTGGTATTGACCTTGTTTTCACTCCTCCAAACTCTTCCTCGGCGTTGATATTGACCATGTTTTCACTCCTCCAAACTCTTAGTCGGTGCTGGTATTGACCTTGTTTTAACTACAAATTCTTCCTTGCTTGGTGGTATTGACCTTGTTTCCTCCTCCAAACTCTTCACAAATTGTTGGCATTGACCTTTTTTCACTACTCCAAACTCTTCCTAAGTCTTTGGCATTGACACTTCTCCAATTTGAGGAGCTACAACCTGGTTTCATTAGGTTTCACAGTATGTTAATTAAGTTCAAAATTTTGGCACCATTTAGCTAGGTTTTAATATTCTACAATATAGTTAATTATATATTAGCTATATTTTACATAATAAATAATATAATTATTCAACTTATTATAATTATATATTATATTATTTAACAAAATTATTAAATACGTATAAAATTATTATAATTAATAATTAATAATAAGTATATTTTTATATAATACAAAATATAATTAATATAATATATATTTAATATAATAGTAATATATATTAATATGAGAGAGAGAAACTAAATTTTGATTGGTTATTTCATGTCAACAATCCAAGGATGGCATATGTCCTTGGGGAGTTATGCTCAAGGTAGCATGCAATTTGATTAAAGATGTGATAGTTCTCCTTTAATCTTCAATGTACCCATTGCACACTTAAGGAGACAAAGATAAATATAGGGAAGAAAATATAGAGAGAGAGGGAGATAATGACAAACATACAAATAGAAAGGGAGACAAAAAGATAGAGAGGGGTAGAGAGATAAAGAGATAAGGATGAATAGATAGAGATATAGGGAGGGTGATTGATATATCACTCCTTGTCGCTCTCTATATCTCCCACTATCTATGTCACTCCCGCCTCTTCCCCCCTCTATCTATTGAGCTATCTCTCCTCTCCCCCTTTCTCTCTCATTCACTCCATCTCTCCTGGAGTCTCTCCTACTCTATATCTCTATTTCTATTTCTATTTTTTATCTCCCTCTTACTCCCTCTATATGCTAGAGTAGTGGGAGGTGGAGGGGTGGGCTGGGGAAGGAGGGAGAGAGAGGAGAGAGTGGGAGAGGTGGCAGAGGGGGAGTGGGAGAGGGTGGGAGAGAGGGTGGAAAAGAGTGAGAGAGAGTGGGGAGAGAGAGAAGGGAAGAGAGTGGGAGAGAGTGGGAGAGGTGGGAGAGGAGGGAGAGAGTAAGAGAGTGGAGAGAGTGTGAGAGGGTGGGAAGAGGTGGGAGAGTGGGAGAGAGAGGGAGGGAGAAGTGGGAGAGAATGGGAGAGAGAGTGGGAGAGAGGAGGTAGGAAGAGAAGAAGGTGGGAGAAAGTGGGAGAGGGTGCAAAGAGAATGGGAGAGTGGGAAGTGGGAGATAGGGAGGGGCCAGTGGGAGGGTGGGAGAGGGTCTTGAGGCGAGAGTGAGAGTGTGGGAGAGTGGGAGAGAGTGAAAGTGTGGCTACATAGGGTTTCTATACATAGTATTTGTAGGAGAATGGTATCTCTATTTTTGAATTATTCTAAACCTTGTTTCTATGTAGTAGTTTTTAAATTCATTTTGTTGTTATACTATATAATTAATAGTTTATATATTGTACTCTCTCTATACATGATTTTTAGCAAGATTGGGGACACTAATAGAACCTTCATTTATTTTTTTAAAAAGACTAAGAAATGTATAAAAATTTGACAACATGAAAACCATGAAAATAAAAGTGAAAATAAAAATTTAACATAGTAAAAATGGCCAATCATGTGCCAAAAATGAAAATAACCATTTGTTGTTACTCTAATATTTCAACAACATACTAAATTACTAAGTGCATTTTATAAATGTATCATGCAAGGAGCACAATATTGGGAATCAATGTGAATGATTCTCATCAAGAAATTAGACAAGCTTTGAGATTGAAGGACCCAAGCTCTTTGTACGTTTTCAATGAAGATTTAATTAGCCACTAATAGGAACAATAAGAAAATAGAGAAATGTGAAAATAAATCCTAATTTCGAAAAGTGTTGTGCTAAGAATTACATACACATCTCATAAATTTTAATAGAGACATGAGACACATTTATAGAAATAAAGGAAAGAAATAGCTATTTGGATAGTTATTAATCTACAAAAGATTAGGACCTACGTACTTCAAGAGATTAATAAAAATAAGTTTTTATTTATAATTTTTAAATTTGATAATTTTGAAATTATCATAGATGTAAAGTAAAGATAAAATATGTTTCAACAAAACAAATAAAAATGACAAACAAATAATGTGATTAATCAAGAATAACATGTTATTGCAAAAAATATAATAAATAAAAGAATATGCATAATTGTACATAAGCCATCAAAAGTCTAAATATACCTATCTTTATAAAAAAATAAAAATCTTTAAAATGACTAAAAATTATTAAAACTTATTAAGCTCCATGACAAAACACTACCTTCCATATAAAGAGTATACAACATGATGCTTATAGAAAACAAATTATGTAGGATACCAAAAAATTGTTAAAAAGATAAGATAAGATAAAATTATAAATGAAATTAATCATATTAATTTCATAGTTAAAAAGATAATTCTATGGATCTTTAAATATACATGATATATAATAATCTTTAAATCTCTATTTAAAAATATATATTATATTTTATAAACTTATACATTAAATTTTTAATATTTAAGTTATACTAAAATCTAAGATGTTCAATATTCATTATTACTTTTAAATTATAATATTGATTAAAGATATATCATTATATTTATAAAATTTAAATTCAATAATGAACTTAGAAAATATTAAATCAATCAAAATTGTTCCTATTATCCAAAATACTATATAAGTAAATTATAAATATTATAATATAATATTTAAAATTTTCTATTTCAAATGTTAAATAATTCTAATGTTAAATTTTTATAATTATAAACTTACCTTTTAATGATGTTAGTAAGTTTTAATTAAAATTAGTTTTTCAGCATATTTTAACATACCTAGATATATTCACCAAAATCTATTATCTATTATTGATTATGTAATTTTGTATGTATAATATATTTTTTAAAAAATAAAAATATATTTAAAAAATTAAACAATATATTTTTTAAATTAGAAATATATTTGAAATATTTTGAATGTATTGAACTATCAAAATATATATATATTTTTTAATATACCATTAAAATGACTAGTTGCCCTAATTTCTCTGCTTTTGCTCATTTTTAATGAATTTCCCCTCGGCCTTGTCAAATATTTCATTTTAAATATTTTTCTTTGGAAGAAATGAAACATTTAAAATATATTGCACAAAAATTTCCTCAGGCCCCACCTTGTACAAACCACATGGCAGCCGCCCGTGATTTCGCAATCAACCAAAACACCATCGCGGGGAACAGCTCAGATCATAGGATAGTTGATGAATAGTCACACAAATTTGATCCCCAAATGGGACACATGTCGCCCACCCATGATATTGCCACCCTACAATTCCTGATCATAGGATGGCGGGAAAACGTTGATTTGGAAGGCATTTTGATCGACGGCATCGTGAATTTATCCTTCTGAAAAATAAAACATTCATTAAAGGGCAAGGGGACATTACTAGGCGGATGGAAAACAACGACATAAGTTTTTTTAAAACCATTCAACACAGGGCCAACTAGGACTTAGGAAAATAAAACCCGCGGAGGAAATAAAATATTAAGACCAAAGGAACTAGGCCTAGACAGAACGATGGGGCATAAGATGTTTTTAAAACCCTTCAAAAAAGGTAATGGAAAAATAGATCCCGACCAAGGAATTAGGTAAACACAAGGGTTTAAGATGAAGACAAAGCTAAAACCCCAGCCTAAGAAATTTTCCAACACCATGAAAGACCACTGACATAAGGCAGGGCATGAGTGAAACATTAGGAACAAAATTTGAAGTTCCATCAGTACAAGCATTGGATAATTTTATATTAATAGTTTGTCCTATCACAAATATAAAAGGTGAGCACAATAAATAACATGTATTTTCCCATTAAATGTGAAGGATTTTCAATAAGTTATAGTGTTCAACTATTGGTCCATTTTTGTTCAATATAAGTTGTATTTTAAATCATTATGTGTTGTTTTATAACAACAAATAGATTTTTTGTGTTCAACAATTAGTCCATATGTGTTGTTTTTATAAAATAAAACACGGAGAACAAAACTTTGAAGTTCCATCACTACCCGGCCATAACCCTAAACCATTAACCCTTAACCCTTAAATCCTCTACCCTCTCTCTCTCTCAACTCTCTCCCTCCTACCCACTATCCCTCTCTCAAGTCTCTCTCTCAAGTCTCTCCCTCCTACCCCTTCTCCCTCTATTAGGTCTTTCTCTCACTAACTCACTCCCTCTCTTAGGTCTTCCTCTCACTCACTCACTCCCTCTATCTCTATCCCCTCCACCCTTAACCCTAAAACCTTAAACCATCTACACTCTACCCTTAACCTTCCCTCCCTCTATCTCTCTCCCACTCCCTCCCTCTCTCTATCTCTCTCAACTATCTTCAATAAGTATTTGGTCTCTCTCTCACTCACTCACTCCCTCTATCTCTCTCCCCTAAACCCTAAACCCTTAAACCCTCTACCCTCTACCCTTAACCCTCACTTCCTTTATCTCTCTCCCACTCCCTCCCTCTCTCTCTCTCTCAAGTCTTTGAACATAGAGAACAAAATTTTGAAGTTCCATCACTACCCGACCATAACCCTAAACCCTAAACCATTAACTCTTAAACCCTCTACCCTCTCTCTCTCTCAAGTCTCTCCCTCCTACCCCATCTACCTCTCTTAGGTCTATCTTTCAAGTCTCTCCCTCCTACCCCTTCTCCCTCTCTTAGGTCTTTCTTTCACTAACTCACTCCCTCTCTTAGGTCTTTCTCTCACTCACTCACTCCCTCTATCTCTATCCCCTCCACCCTCCACCCTAAACCCTTAAACCATCTACACTCTACCCTTAACCCTCCCTCCCTCTATCTCTCTCCCACTCCCTCCCTCTCTCTCTCTCTCACTCACTCACTCCCTCTATCTCTCTCCCCTTAACCATAAACCCTAAACCCTAAACCCTTAAACCCTCTACCCTCTACCCTTAACCCTCCCTTCCTTTATCTCTCTCCCACTCCATCCCTCTCTCTCTCTCTCTCTCTCAAGTCTATCCCTCCTACCTCCTCAACCCTAAACCCTTAAACCTTCTATCCTCTACCCTCAACACTCCTCCCCTCCCCCTTCCCCCTCCTATTTCTCTATATATATGTCTCTCTCCCTTTCCCTCTCTCTCCCTCTCTTAGGTCTTTCTCTCACTCACTCACTCCCTCTATCTCTCTCCCCTCCACCCTTAACCTAAACCCTTAAACCATCTACTCCTATACCCTTTAACCCTCCCTTCCTGTATCTCTCTCCCACTCCCTCTCTCTCTCTCTCAAGTCTCTCCCTCCTACCTCATCAACCATAAACCCTTAAACCTTTTATCCTCTACCCTCAACACTCTTCCCCTCCCCCTTACCCCTCCTAATTATCTCTCTCTCTCTCTCTATCTCTCTCTCCTTCTTCCCCTCTTCCCCTCTCCCTTCACACCTAATTCTTTCGCTATATATATATCTCTCCATCTCTCTCTCTCTCTTTCCCACCCTCCACCTCCTAATTACTCTCGGGTATATAGAGAGGAGTAAAAGGGAGATAAAAAGAGAAATAGAGATAAATATAGGGAAGAAAATATAGAGAGAGAGGGAGATAATGACAAAAATACAAATAGAAAGGGAGACAAAGAGATAGAGAGGGGTAGAGAGATAAAGAGATAAGGATGAATAGATAGAGATATAGGGAGGGTGATTGATATCTCTCTCCCTGTCGCTCTCTATATCTCTATATCTCCCACTATCTATGTCACTCCCTCTTCTCCCCTCTATCTATTGAGCCATCTCTCCCTCC
>VDFB02184506.1:0-17941 GCA_007258455.2 Sequoia sempervirens | reverse complement strand
CATATAAAACATAAAAATAAAAGTTTTTTTTTAATTTTTTCTTTTTTAAACATTCCTTTGTGGGCCCCACGCCTTCCCAACCCTAATATGGCCACTTAAAACATTTTTTTACCTTCATTTGATCTCATTTTAACTTGCCAAGATAAAATTGCAGCCAAGAGCAAAAGTGAGAAGAGAAAGAGGAGGGTTTGAAGGAGTTGTTGGAGAAGAAAAACCAGCATTTAGGAGGAAGAAAGGAGAGCATTAAGCAAGCAACCAACAAAAGAAGTGAAAGAGGTAAGTTATTCTTTCATTATCTTTCATTTTTTTCTAAGTTAAAATGATAAAATGTATGATTTTTTGTTTTTTTTTTAATTTTCAGTTTGCAAAAACCAAAAGAAAACAAAATGAGCAGCAATAGTGAAGATAGTGGGGATGTTGAGAGGGGGGAAGAAAACCAATCAATTCATATGGGGCAGCCTCAAACAAACCCATTTGATATCCCTTCTGAAGACTTGAAAAAATATGCAAAAGGCCCTTTTAATTCTAAAAAACCTCTTCTTCAACTAGCATCACGTATAGACAAAGACAAAGGGAAAAACACTGGGGGTAGTAGATTGTGGCTATGTCACATTTGCAAAGAAAAATATAATGGGAGCTATACAAGAGTCTATTCTCATCTATTGGGTTTTGGAGGCCATGGGGTCAAGGGTTGTAAAGATATAAAAGATTTTGAGAGGATGGAGTGTTATAGATTGCACTTGGAGGCCGGAGGAAGGCCTATGGATCAGCTTATGCAAACTCAATCTGCACATTCAACCTCACCTATGCCCTCTATGCTTGGTAGTCCTAGTGTTGGTAGTGGTAGTAGTGGTGCGGGTGGTGTTCATATTTCCACAAGAGGGAAGAGGAAGGCTGCTACTTCTAGTGAGCAGCAAAATACAGTTGAAAATATGTTCAATGTGCAAGCACGAGATGTGGCAGATTCTTCCATTGCCAAATTTTTCTATGCCCATGCTATCCCATTCCATGTAGCACGTTCTCCCTACTTCAAACAAATGTTTAGAGATGTGGCAAATGTTGGTACCTCATACATTCCCCCTGGAGAACATAAATTACGTACTACACTCCTTGAAAAAGAATATTCTAAGGTGAGTGTGGTGATGGAGGACATGAGACAGTGTTGGATTAGAACAGGTTGCTCTATTATCATGGATGGGTGGACCGATATTAGACAACGGCCACTTATAAACATCATAGTCACATGTTCAGCTGGTCCATATTTCCTTAGAGCCATTGATTGTTCTGGAAAGCGCAAGGATGCAGAATTCCAATTTAATATTTTGAAAGAGGCTATAGAGGAGGTTGGGGCAACCAATGTTGTGCAGGTGGTTACTGATTCAGCACGTGTGTGCAGATTAGCAGGTTTGATGGTTGAGAGTGCTTACAAGCACATCTTTTGGACTCCTTGTTGTGTTCATGCGTTGAACAACGCATTGAAAGACATAGGGAAGATGGATTGGGTGCACCAGGTGGTTGTAGATGCTAGAGACATTCAGATGTTTATTTGCAACCATCACACCTCACTTGCCCTCTTTAGGACATTTTCAAGGAAGGAATTTCTCAAGCCTGTAGCAACAAGGTATGCCAGCTACTTTATTTTGTTAGAGAGGATGCTTGAGGTACAGGAGGCTCTACAGTTGATGATGGTTAATTCAGAGTGGAATAGATGGGCTATGGCAAGCACTGCAGAAGGGAGAAGCATCAAACAAAAAATTCTTGATGATAATTGGTGGTCCAATGTGAGGTAAAAAAATTGTTAATTAATAATTTGTTAATTTTTATTGATTGCTGATTTTATAAAAATATATATATATGATTTTATTATTAATATTTTTTTATTTTCTAAGTTCTAACTTGTCTTTTTTCAAATTTTTGTTTGCAGATTTGTTTGCTCCATCATTTCACCTATTGTGGATGTCATTAGATATGCTGATACAGACTCTCCAAGTCTTGGAGAGATTTATGAAACTTTTGACTCCATGCTTGGAAAAATGAAGAAAGCAATTTCTGATAAGGATCCTAATTCGGGATTATATGAGCAAAAAATTAGGCCCATTGTGACAAGGCGGTGGAACACTATGAACACCCCGCTTCATATGGCAGCCTTTGCTCTTAATCCCAAATGGTATGTACCTAGACCTGGTAGGATGCCTCCTTGTGATGATGATGAGGTGAAAGAAGGGTTTATGAGGGCCCTTGCAAAAATATATTCAATTGAGGAGGCCAGTCTAGTTCGTACACAGTTCACTGATTTTGTTAATCTCCGTGGTCCAACATTCGGCAAACCAGAGGCCAGGGTAGATAGAACTACAGTAGCTCAAAGGGATCCTATTGGATGGTGGTCATGGCATGGGAAGGATGCACCACAATTGAGGACGCTTGCTGTTCGCCTCCTTTCACAGGTAATACTTTAGATTAACATAATTTGATTTAGATGAGTGATAGTGTTGAAGTTTGAACATTTATATAATCATAATTTAAATTGAATGTCCTAATTAGTAAATTTAAATTACTAATTTAGTTTTTAAATTTTGTCTCCTCTCACAGGTTGCTAGTTCCTCTGCTGCAGAGAGGAATTGGTCAACATACGGCTTTATTCACTCTATCAAGAGGAATAGGCTGACCTCTAGACGGGCAGAAAAATTAGTGGCTGTGCATAGTGCTTTGCGACTCCAGGATCGTCAGACTCCTGAGTATAGACAGACTCCAGCATTACGATGGGATGTTGATCCAGAGGATGTCACACAAATTGATGAGGAGGAGAGACAGGAGGGATTGGTTGGAGTTCCATTAGATGAGCTAGCCCCTCACAGTGACAGTGACTCAGACTATGAGTCTGATTTTGATGCAATGTTGGCAGATGCCGAGTAGTGGCAATCATCATACTTTCTATTTCTATGTTTTGCCTTTGGACACTTGTGACTTTGTCATTTTGACATTTGTAGTACAAACTTGTAGCCTTTTGGGCATTTTATTATTCATATGCACATTGACTATTTGACATGAATTTGAATTATGGTCCATGGATGCAATTAGGTAGCTGTAGTATTAATTTGTTTGATAATTCGATTCTATGATGCATATGTCAATATGATTGGTGATTGTTATGATTATCATTACTCATATGAATATCTTAAATTTGAAATTTCCCTATATTTTTAAAATTTATCTCTCTCTCCCTATATATATATATACTATACAGCCGTCCCCTCGTCCCCTAAAATCCCTAAAAAATTTGCCGTCCCCGAGCATCCAGCTGTCCCAGTCGAGCTTGGTGGAACATGGGATATTCTTCTTTTCACTCATGGTTGTAGCCATAGTGATAGACATCACGATGAGGTGACTTGTCTTGTGCAGCTGGAAGTATCCTCCCTAGCTAAGAGGGAGTGTTGATGTTTATATTCAGCTTCAGTCGTATTCTTCCGGCACTTTATTTGTTCTTGATTGAATAAATTAAATAATAGCTTGAGAGCTATTTAATTTATAGAGCTCATATTCTTAATTGGCACGAGTTCATATATGTGCCGACTTTCTTCTCATTGGTTGTGTCCAAATGAAAAGGCATTATTGGTGGCCGACTTGAAGACTTGTGAAGAAGCACATGTTTCTATGAGAGGCCGACCTCTTGTTATTGCATTTTATAATATCTCTATGTCAGCCGACTTTGTTCTTGAAGAGTTGCGTCTCTTCTATCATTTGATATATATATGATTTCATTTGTTCACAAATGATCCATCCACGTCATTAGCGCCGGTTCATTCTCCTCCTGAGTTCAAAGTTCATCATATCGCATTATCCATTCAGGCGATCACAGATTTATATAGATGTAATGTCCCTTTTCATGAGCAATGGATGCAGGAGGAATCAGCCTGTCACACGATCTTAAGTAGGCTAATGGGACTTGACTCCAGAAGAATCGTTTGGCGGATACCGGTTGATTGGTTGGCTCATTTCGTGATTCAGTCTACATATGGAAGTGTTCTAATGATTTCTTGATATGTTTCTATTTTTAGAATCCTCATATTATAAAGTAATGTTATGTTTGCACTTTATGTTATGAATAATTATTTTATTATAAAGTGCAAATGTAAATTATAAAATAAAATAATATTATAATATTCCTTCTAGAAGGTGACTTGAGAAAGTTCTAGAAGGAGGCCGACCTATTGAGGAAAAAGAATAAATAGGCATTGAGGGCTCATTTCCTATCATCCATATTTGTTGTTGTTGATGTTGATGTTTGATGGTTGTGGAGCCTAGGGTTTCTGCAGTTTTCTTTGGCCATTGAGAACAAAAACTCTCAATTGGTGAGCAATTTTGAGGGTGTGAAATATCACTTGAATTATTGCAAAGTTGAGGAAGTTGCTTCAGACTTTCTACTTGTACTTCAAAGCAAAATTTTATGGCCTTTGGCCAAATTTTGGTGGTATTGATTTGAAGAGATCAATTGGTGCATTGCTGGAGTCATTTTGGTGTATTGAGACTTCATCAAGATTGTTATTCAAGGTTCAATCTGCATCTTTATGAATTCTGGAATAAATTACAGTCATATATATCAGCTTGAGGGAGCCACGATTTTGCTTATTGCAGCCATAACATCCATTGATCTTGGTCTTGATTAGTAGTGCTTGACTTCTAAGGAGATGGAGATCATTATTGGAGCTGGAGGAGATTGTTAGAGGCTGATATGTATTTATTTTCTGAAGTCTGCTAGAACAGGGGCGAATTGGGTTGGGAAGAACAAATAAATTCATAAAAATTCATACACTTGTTTTTGGCTTATGGGTATTGGAGCAATCAATTTCTAGAGGATGGACAATGATGTTTGGTGATTAAAATCAGAGGTTGCAGCTGCTATTATTTTATTCTTGAAGTCTGAAATATCCAGCAGGGGCGGCTAGGGCTGAGACATCATCCATCACTCATAAGGTGAACTCTCCTTTGTTCTTGTTTGCTACTTCATCTCCAATCCAAGGCGACTTCATTCCAGGTTTCTTTGCATTGTTTGGAGCTCATTTACATGTCATATTTGTATATGTTTGAAGTCTGATTTTGTACTCAGAATTTATCAAACTTCAGAAAAGTTGTAAATTGCCAAGAGTCTTGGCAATGCTTTGCATTTTGGTTTATAAACAAGTGCTGGAGTTTAGTTTTAGATTAGTAACTTTATTCATAGTCTTCTAGATTCTAGATGGATGCATTCCAAGTGTTTGATAAAAAGTCACTTGGCTGTGGAGTGATCATTTTTTCGTAGTAGAACTTTCATATGCATTCATTATTGCCAAATTAGGTTGCACATTCATGTTAGTATATTGTTTAGACAATTTAGAGTCATTTGCAACATCCTCATTGATACTAAGTGAAAAAAATTGTCATTATAGCAAACTGAAATGTTATATCAGTCATATGACCCTTGTATGCAAAGTGTTTGACAAAATTACTAAGGCCAAAACTCAGAAGTTTTCAATCAGATTTGAGCAGGGTCATTACAATGAGAAGGCTGAGATAATCATTAGAGAGTTGTATTCATTCAGTCTGTATTCGCTTCAGTCTGTGATGCTGTGTACTGGCCTTTTGAGTGGCCTATTGTATATGTATCATTCATTTTGAAGACTCAATAATATAAGAGATATTATTGGCTGGGTTTTTCTCCCTCAAGAGGAGGGTTTTCCCAGGGTATCTGCTGTGTTTTGTGTCAAGTTTTGAATTAATTTTTGTGCATGTTAATCTGATCACTAAATTTAAATAGTTAAAGGTGTTATTATAAAGTTATAACTTAACTTTATAATGAAGGGTCAAGACATCATTAAAAGGGGGCCAATTATTGAATTGAATTTGGGGCGCCTATTCCAAGGTATTAAAAGGTGAAATATTAAATGATGCATATGTAATAACATTTAATTATTATTAAATGTGCTTTTTGGAGGGAAATTCGACTTCTTCATGAAGTTATATATTTTTAGCCTTGGGAATTGAGCATTCATTCGATTGAGCATTGGTTTTGATGAGTTTTGTCTAAGAGAGGAAGCCAAGGGTTTCTAAATCAGTTAGCCATTGGAGAACGTTCACTCTTCAGTGTTGCAGCCATTTGAGGTGGTGAGATATCCATTGAATTTGGCCTACAGGAGAACTTCATTCAAGGGTTCTATTTGTGCTTAAAAGTGAGGAATTTTAACTAGGGTTTGAAGATTATTGAAGGACTATCAAATGCAGACTTGAAGATTCATCATTGGCAGCCATTAGCGATCAGATTTCAAGCTTTGTGTTGGCTGCTACAGTGCACATGAACAGTGTCGTGCTACAGTACCATGTGAACAGTACCATGCTACAGTGATTCGCTACAGTGGTATTCAAGTTTGGAAGTTTTATTCCTGCTAATCTATTGTTTCCTGGGCATCTAAACTGCTGGGCATTTATTTACCAGGTCTGATTTTCAACATACATGCATTATTATCTATCATTGTGAAATCTGCTTAAATCTGAAGTTATTGTCTTGCTGTGTTAATTCTGGGCATTTCTGTACATTGCAAATCTGAAGCTTTTTGCTGGGATTGTAATTGTAAAAGCCTATTATCATTTTGCTGCAAATATTAAGGCTGAATATATGTGTAAACCTAAGACTGTGAACTGCTGTACATTTCTGAGTGTTATTTATTGGTAAATCTGCTCATATCATACTCAGCTGGGGTTTGCAAAAAGCTATTACATCATTTCCCTGTAATATCATTGAAAAGTCGGTCAACTATAATGGAAGTATGAATATTGCTGCTTAGTCTAATAAAGTGATGGCTGTAGCTTATCCATTGTATTCTCTCTTATTTAAATCAGACTTTGGCATTGATTGGTGAAGAGGGAATTCAGTTTCAGATCTGCATACATTTTGCTGGCATGATTTATACATGTTGTATGATGCAATGTTTGAATGCAATGTTAACTCATTGATACTAGCTGGGTGTTACATGTGATGAGATAGTATATTAGATTATTTATCCAAAACCAATTGTAAGCGACTTAGATATGCAAGCAAGCAAACTGTTTGACGATATGTCCAATATGTCAAATTGAGACAAATCAGAAAAATCTGAGTAAAAATTGCAATAGGGATTGTTCCATTTGGGGTGGAACATTACAAATGATCAGGAAGAGAAATGGCATACAGTCCAAAGAAAGAAGAAGAAGAGGGATGTTGTTTTTAGTATGTCACTTCAATCACATGATAAAAGCAAGAGTAGGAAAAAGTCTCTGTTAGGAAGCTTTTGTTGTTGTGATATTGTTCTCTTTATTGTAGTTTTGTTGCTACTCATAGTTTAGTTGTTGCTGTAATTGGCGTTGCTAAAGTAGTTTGGTGTTGTGGTTGGGTTGGATTTGAGGATTTTCAGTTGTTATCTTACTTTGTTGTAACTGTTGGTCATTTCTAATGAATAAAAAATCTTGCGGGGCTTACCCGCCTTTACTGATCAAAAAATAATAATAAAAATAATTTCAAATTTAAATTTAAAGGCGACCTTAATAATATAATTACTAAAAAGTATTTTTAAACATTAGTAGTAAAAATAAAAAATAAAAAGTATTTTTAAATACTAAAATAATTTTAAATACTTTGAAGGGAAAACCCTCATCTTTGGCATTGGCAAACTCTTTGTACAAATTTCAAGGATCTATCAAATGGATTTGCAAACAAATAATTATTGGTGACTTTGGAGATTTTCTACAAGGGTTTTGCTTGGTGCTATTGAAAGGTTTTAATAATATTTTCAGATCTGTGCCAGCCCTGTAGCAGCTGTACAGCATCACATTTCCAGCTGTACCAGCCATTATTGTAGCCATACCACTATTGCAGCAAGACATGCACCTCTTGTTTGCTGTTTATTGGTAATTTCAGGCTCAGATTTGCAGTTATAATCATCTACAAAGGTCTGATCAGCATTTTTAAGTGAATTGTAGGTTGGATTGGAATTGAAAATCTGAACAATTGATGCAGGGGCATCTTTTAATGCATTTTGAGTCATGCTACAAAACTTTGGATTTTAAGTTGTTTGTGTGTTTTGGTGCCTAATAAGGTCATTTGTGACCATGTGGGATCATGTTGATCCATTTTGGAGTGTTAATACAGTCGTTGGTTTAAAAATGTAAAAGTTGTCAAATGTTGCTAAAAAGTTGTCATGCAACTTTGGCATAGTGGCAAAAAAGCTAGAAAATGTTACATACAAATCAAAAAAACCATTACAAACAGTTGGAATGGGTTGTAATATGGAAAAGATGCAATGTAATTTCGAGCTTAGGGTGTTTCTAAAGAAGAGAATGAAAGAAAAGTGAAATTTGTCATGAAATGGGATTGCATTTTTCCAGTTTTTACTGTTTTTCAGTCTAAGTTTTTTATGGTACGGCCATGTATGGTACAATACGGACCTGAAACCAATGGGAAAAAGTTGAAGACATGAATCTAGTTTAATATGCTTTTGGTTTGAGTGAATTTCATTAAGTTCATCAAAAGTTATAAGCAATTTGGTGCAGGTCGCCTGGAACTCTGCCTAGGGTTTCCAGTTTTGGGAAAAAGGTCATAACTTTCTTTTCCACTGTTGGATCTTGATGAAATCTGGAGGGAAACTCTATATTAATGTTCTTTTCAATCTCACTGGAGCGATTGGCCTCATTATTTGTTTTGTGAAAGTTATTAATGATTGTTCCTTTCATTCTTGCACATCAAAACTGTATTTATTGCATGAATTTCTTGTTTTGTCACATGGTACAGCCTTGTACTTGTTGGTATGGCCTGGAGGCTGATTGGAGAGGTTGAAGAGGTCTCTTAACTTTATTATGCCTTTTGTTTGACTTGAATCCGTTGAGATTTGCAAAAGTTACAAGTGTTTTGGTAAAAACTGTCCCAAACCCTGCCTAGGGTTTCTAGAGGCTCCACCGTGGACGCTGCCCCTCGTGATTTTACTCCGCTCGTGATCGGTAATGAACGGACGCTGACTCGCTTAGGTCATCCCCTAGCAGCCCCTTATTCCTTAGCTACCCAGACTTAATGGCACTTTTTCTCAATCGGCAGACGCAGGCGCTAGTCAGACCAAACGTCAGCCTGGCCCTCAAGTCCGGTGATCGCACGTGGCTAGCCGTATTCTACGCCCAAAGAAAAATCAAACGTGATTTTTAAATAAAATGAAAGGTAGGGGGGGGGCCCACAAGGGACGCCCCAATGTGTTTAACCTATTTTTTGCCTTATATGTTGCCTAAAATGAGAAAAGCAACTCATTTTTATTTCTTGCCTTGTGAAGTGAAGCATAGCAAAAGGAGAGCAGCTGAGTGAAGGAGAGAACAGCAGTTTGAAGAGGAGCTTAGGGCATCATTTCCACCATATTAGAGGTATGTTTTTCATCTTTGTTTTGTATTTGCTATTTGTTTTTAATTTTTGCAAGATTTTTTAAGTTTTTCAACACATAGAAAGGGCATTTAGTGTTTACTTCTTTTTTTTAACTTGCAGCTCTTTGAAATCAGAAACTTCATAAAAATTTAGAAAACAACCATGAGTAGCAGCAGTGATAGTGAAAGTGAGGATATTGAAATCCAAATGCAAGAAAGAACTCAAACGCAAAGAAGTGAAAGAACAAGAAATAGACATAGAGGTAGTGCAACTGCAAACATTGGGAGGTGTTCAGAGAGTGGGAGTGGAGTAGGGTCAGCAAGTTCAAACCCATTTGAATGTCCAATTGAAAGCCTCAAAAAATGGGCAAAAGGCCCATTTAACCCCAAAAAACCTCTACTACAATTTGCAACAAGAGTTGATAAAGATAAGAAAAAAAATTCGGGGGGTAGTAGAGTATGGGAGTGTCATTTGTGCCACAAACAATATAGGGGCAGCTATATGAGAGTTTATTGCCATCTTTTGTGGATTGGTGGTCAAGGGGTGAAAGGGTGTAGAAAAATAACCCAACAACAAAAAATTGAGGCAACTAAATTGCATATGGAGGGGGAGGCATTAAGTAAAGGGGTTTCAATTGAGAGTTTGCAGCCTAGTATGGGAATGCCTACACCATCACTAGATGTTGCTTCAGCTTCTCACTCTCATGCGGGGGATGATTCTACTAGAGGAAAGAAAAGGAGTATGAATGTTGTTGATATGTTTAATGTTACAGCAAAAGATGGGGCTGATTCCTCTATTGCCAAGTTTTTTTATGCTAATGCCATACCATTTCATGTCTCGCGTTCACCATATTTTAAACAAATGTGCAAAGATATTGTAGTTGCTGGTCCCTCATATGTTCCACCTGGAGAAACTAAGTTACGCACCACCCTTCTTGATAAAGAGTACTCCAAGATGAGTATTTTGATGGAGGATATGAGACAAACATGGTTGACAAATGGCTGCTCCATAATCATGGATGGGTGGACCGATATCAAACATCAGCCACTCATCAATCTTATTGTCACTAGTACAGCAGGCTCTTATTTTCTTAGAGTTGTAGATTGTTCAGGCAAAAGGAAGGATGCAACCTTCCAATTTCAGATTTTGAGAGATGCTATAGAGGAGGTTGGAGCCTCTAATGTTGTGCAGGTATGATTTAATTTGATTTTCTTTCGTTCTTATTTTTTATTTTGATTTTCTTCATAGTTATTTAAAATTTTCATTTTGATATCTATATTCTATACTAATCTAGTAATCTCATATCAACTTGATGATATGCCATTGCCAGGTAGTGACCGATTCAGCCCGTGTGTGTAAATTAGCTGGATTGATGGTGGAGAGTGCTTATAAGCACATTTTTTGGACCCCTTGTTGCGTGCATGCATTGAACAATACCTTGAAGGACATTGGGAAGATAGATTGGGTGAAGGCAGTGGTTGCAGAGGCTAGAGAGGTGCAAATGTTCATTTGCAACCATCAGACTTCACTTGCTTTGTTTAGAACATTTTCGAGGAAGGAATTCCTCAAGCCCGTGGAAACTAGATATGCCAACTACTTCATTTTATTAGAGAGGATGCTTGAGGTCTGAGAGGCTCTACAATTAATGATGGTCAATGTAGAATAGGGTAGATGGCAAGAGTCAAGCACAGCGGAGGGAAAAAGGGTGAAACAAAAAATCCTTGATGATGACTGGTGGTCCACAATGAGGTAAGAAAATTGGCATTGCTGATTTTATTATTTATTTGAATTATTAAATTTTATTATTGCTGATTTTCATTTTATTATTTAATATTTATAGGCTAGCAGCTTACCTGATTCTAATTTTTGTAACTTGTTTGCACTTGCAGTTATGTATGCTCCTTCATTCAGCCTCTTGTGCAAGTGATTAGATATGCTGATACTGACTCTCCTAGCCTTGGAGAGATTTATGAGACCTTTGATAGTATGCTTGGACAGGTCAAACAAGCAATTTATAGCAAGGACCCTTCTTTGGCATTTTATGAGGAGCATCTTAGGCCCATTGTGATGCGACGGTGGGACATTATGAACACCCCGCTTCATATGGCAGCCTATGCTCTCAATCCGAAATGGTATGCACCGAGGCCTGGGAGAGTGGCTCCATCTCATGATGAAGAGGTGAAAGAAGGCTTCATGAGGGCCCTTACAAAAACGTATACTTCAGAGGAATCTACCATACTTCGCACACAATGGCTTGCATTTGCCAATCTTCATGGTCCAACCTTCGGCAAACCAGAGGCGAGGATGGATAGAGCTACATTGGCTCAAACCGACCCTATTGGATGGTGGACGTGGCATGGGAAGGATGCACCAGAGTTGAGATTACTTGTTGTTCGCCTTCTTTCACAGGTTGCCAGTTCCTCTGCTGCAGAGAGGAATTGGTCCACATATAGCTTCATCCAATCAGTCAAGAGGAACTGCCTTACCTCTAGACGATCGGAGAAGTTGGTGGCAGTACACAGTGCTTTGCGCTTACAGGATCGCCAGTCTAGTGAGTATCGTCAAACTCCAGCCTTACGTTGGGATGTTAATCCCGAAGATGCTACGCAGATTGAGGAGGAGGATGCACATGAGGGATTGGTGGGTGTTCCATTGGTTGAGACAGATCCTTCTATTGACATGGACACTGACATTGACTTAGACTCGTGCTCTGATGGCGAGGGCAATGCTGATTTAGACCTACCTTCTGCTGATTAGGGACCATGGACAGCGATATATTTTCCTAGTTTTATGTTTATCATGTCATTTCATAGTTGAGACTTGGAGCCTTTGGGCATTTTGGTTATAATTATCAAACTTTTATATGATATGTATGCACATTTATAATGAAAAGCATTTGAACTTTGTTAATTTGTTTGTCGATTCTCATGTGAAATCTCAATTCAAGTCTAATGATATGTATTAAGCTTATACAATGTCTAGAATGAATGCTTTATCAATGTTATGCTATGAACTTTTGAAATTTCTCTATATTTTTAAAAATTTCCCTATTTTTTTGTCAGCCGTCACCTGCCGTCCCCTAAAAAATGACCCAAAAGTACCCCCTTCTGCATTCCAGAACTTGGCCCCATTGCACGGGTAATTTCGGCCCCTAAAACCCCGTATAGCTAGTTTCTATGTTCATATTTAACTCAAATATGCAAGTTTGATGTGATCTAAGGTTTGTGCCAACAAGTGTCATTGAATTTATTTGGTTTAGACTTACCGTGTGATGTGTCTAAGGGATTGTTTAAGTATTTTAAGTTGATTGTGTGCCAATTTACTTTGCTGTCCTAGTTTGTTTTCATTTTCAAAAATCAGAAAAATAAAACACAAAAAAATCATAGTACTACAAAATACTTAATTTGGGACATTACACTTAATCACTGACAATTATCCATTTAAAAGCAGAATTTAGTTCAAAACTCTAATTCGACTGGACATAACTTACATCAATATCTTCTTCTCTGACAGAATATCTTCTAAAACTTTCCAAAGCACCCTCAACAAGAGGTTTGGTTATAATATCATTGAAACGAGCAGCAACCTGGCAGAAACGACAAAAGCCATCAAAGATTGAGAAATTGAAATGCCAAAGCATCAAACATCAGTAGTTTATACACAGCACCACTTGCATCCCATATAATAGCATTTAAGAATGAAACAAAAAAATCAGACGAGGTGACAGAATTACCACAACAAAACGAAGGCCCTCTGGCTTTGTAATGGATCCTGTTAACTGTCGAACAGCAGCGCAGACAGTCAATGTATTAGATTTTCTCCAACGGTTTGCATTGCTGACAAAAACTGACTGTAGTGGAGTAGCTGCAATCAAAGAAAGTTAAAAATTTAACTGATAAAAATGTTTTTGTTGTAATTATTTGGTCAGTTAAAACACAAATACTGTGTGCATATGCTGAGAAGTGTATTTTGCCATTGCTGCCTTTTCAACATGTTATACAAATAGTAATATGTATGAAACCTAGAAACTTTTGCAGTTAGCATTGATGGCATGCCATCACTAATTTCTAACATAACAAGCATTCACATGTCTCTTGAACTTCTCCCAATCCGTAAAGATTTTCATAATTTCCTATAACTGTACTATCAGTCATAAGAACACTCCACCTACTGATACATTTGATATAAAATGCACCACCAACCTAGCATGACTGTTAGGTATCAAGACTCAAAAACTAAAAACACACTCTCTAGTATCAAGAGATCTTTAAAAACACCACAAGGAACAGTCCTTACAGTGTACCAATGCAACTTACAAAAAAACATGGCTAAGACAATAGACACACATCCCCCTTGCATCCTTAAAAGACTCAACCAGACCGTTCAAAAATTCCAAAAACTCCATAGCAAGTGCCAAAGACTATCACCAAACCACTAAAATATTGACAAAACCTCCATAGCAAAGTCCCAAACACTACTTCACCAGATGTAATAGACACTTCTGTGGAGCCATTATAGAAGGTGATGAGGATAAACATGCCTTCACTCTTGCTTTTGCAAAAAATATATTACTGTATTCAATTCCTCACTTTCTGACATAGCTTTTGATATTTATAGCTAAAGAGTAAAATTTCCTTGTTCCCACAAGGTACTTACTTATACATGAAGTGACCATGTTGGCTAGGTTGAGACTTAAACATTATGTTTAACTTTTACCTTTTTATTTCCTCATTGCCTTTTCAAATGCTAAAGACAGTTTCACAATCTAATCTACCTTGAATTGAATCATAGTTGCAATGATACAAAAACCCGAGGAAACCTTGCAATAATTTAGAGTGAAATAATAGTAGGATCGATGGGTATTCATTTCATACAATAATAATGAGAAAGCAAAAACATATAAAAGGTAATAGGGTGAGCACCAGATGTAACCAAATATTCTATTAATCTTACAACAAAGAATGATGTACAATGAAATTATGTGGTTGGTAAGTGATCGTCTACAGAAATATGCATCACAAGTAGGGTAAAGCCTAATTGGATACCAGCTTATTACAAACCCTAAATGATAAAAAACAATAATAAAACCCGATGATATTGGCCACTAATTCTGTCAAAAGAAAATATATTACAACATGAATATCCCCATAAAACATTAACCAAGGAAGACATTATTACATTACCACCCACCTTAACTTTCCTCAACTCCAACAAAATTTTGAATTTGAAAAACTAGATTATATCAAGGGATTTGACAAAGATGTCTATCAAATAGTCCTTCAATTGTCCATTCTCAACATTATAGGTTGCTTGTGTCAAAATTTGAGTTCTAAATATCACTCCAAATCCAGTTCCTACAGCCAAGTTGTGACAACAATGAGTATTGCTTGTCCGGATGACATTGGCCACAAATGCTATCAAAAAAAAATATTACAACATGAATATCCCCATCAAACATTAACCAAGGAAGACATCATTACATTACCACCCACCTTAACTATCCTCAACTCCAACAAAATTTTAAATTTGAAAAAATAGATTATATCAAGGGATTTGACAAAGATGTCTACGCCCGAGGGTTATGTCTAGCATAATCCATTTGAACAACATAACCCTAGAGCAATTGTTGAATATAATATCAAATAGTTGTTACACCCCTAACTTTAACTATGTTTTACCTTTTACTTTTGAAGTAATTAGTAGATGATTACGCATGATTCAATGATTAGATGTTTAGGAAAAATGTCTGGAAAAATCAATGTTTTCTTGAGTCACGTTTATTTGACTAAAATTGACATGTGTTTAAAAGTTGTCAAGATGTGATGACTTCATGAGGATTATGAAATGATTATTGATACACTAATCTTTAGTTGGTGATTGCAAGTTGCATTCAAGGAACAGGTTTCCACCCCTTCGAGAAAGGGAGGGAGAGCATCATCAGAGAGAAGGGTATAGATACAAGGAAAAGAACAGCTTGTCGCCATCTTAGGTCTAGTGTTGGTGCAAATTGGTGAACCTAGTTGAGTCGGGTAAGTGATAGTCGACCCTTTTGGTCTAGGTTTAATTCTCAACTTGACATGTTGTCGATGTCGTTTAAAGTCCATTTCAAGTTGTTTAACGTCAACCTAGTCGTTTTGGAGATAGTGACGTCGTCAAGGTTGAACATTAGTTGTTTGCGACTAAGACAACCTTCTGTCGAACATGTCGCTTCTTATGACGTAAACGAGTTTATGTTGTGACCTCAATTGCATAATTGGTTGTTCATTATTGTCTATATTCTTTATAATAGTTTGAATTGGCTTAATAAGTCGAGGAACTAATATTATAGCCTGATTCCTTACAAAAAGGAAGTCGTTATGATGATCATCCTTGAGTTTGTTTTATGGGGTGAATACGCCTGAGAGACGACAAAAGATCAACGTCGTCGATCGTGTAAGATTGTGTTACCAACTCTAAATTTCGGAATGATTTGTCATTTATATGTGTTTGTATTTGGTGATACTTTTAAACAACTAAGCTAGTCGTTGAGTCCATTATTTCGACAAGGCTCCTTTTATGGAGGGGTATGATATATCGATAAGTTTGCTCAACTCAATTGAGGAGCTTATTGATTATTGAGACGACATAGATATGCCTATTTATATAAGTGTTCTTTTTATATAACAAAATGGATTTTGTTTAGCCACGACCGACAAGGTGAAGGTGGCGAAAGCTTAATAGCATTTCAAATATTAGTAAGGCCATAAAGGCCGCGAGCTTGAATATTAGAAATGGAAGTGTTCCAACATATTTCAAATGTTGTCAAGTTATAATAAGTTGTGGAACTTAACTTGAGGTGGCACATATTGGAATATTAATGCTTGTTTAAATGTTCTTTTGAATGGAAAAAGTCGCGGCGTATAGCTTGAGAAAACAGCGACATTGGAGGGACCAATGAAGTGGCATGAAAATCTGATTGGAATTGGGTTTTATAACCAATTCTTGTCTTACTTTTTTTGTGGGGCGATAAGGAAGGATAGAAGGATTTATCAGTAGTTGGTGGTAGGAGAAAAAACGGTTTGGACGTGGTAACGGCTTGGAGGAAGTAACAAATTCTTGGCTTAGCTAGGAGGTACCTAAGCGTATGGGATGAAACGGGTCTCTTGGCCAGCATATGGGATGAAACGAGTCTCTTGGCCAGCGTATGGGATGAAGCGGATCTCTTGGCCAGCGTATGGGATAAAAAGAGGTGGATAGTCTTGGAGGGAGGGTGTGTGAGTGGGTGGCAAACACTCCTTTCTCGAGTTGCAGAGAACCACAGTTGGTGAGGATGACTAGAGCAACGGGTGTTCAAGCACTATGAGCTATATCGGTAACACTCTACATTGTATATTTTCAGGTAACTTATATTAGAGCCCTTAGCTCATCTAATGCATTATCTACAATACAGTGCTATCTCCTTTCAAATGATAGAAATGTTGGCACTGTCGGCTATAAAGATTAAGAAATGCAATGTTTTCTTTTATGCACAGTGATGAAACTATATACTTAACAATGAATAACAATGAATATGATGGCTCTTGGAGCCCCAAATGAGTATAATCCTTGACACTAAAACTTTTTTTTCTCTTTGAGGCGTTCGGTCAGCTTGAGACCATAAAACCTACGTGGGCTTGCTTGCATGAGCACCACAGTTCTAAACTGATACTATGCGCCCTGTACTGTGCACACTACATATTAAGGATGCCTTATAACTTATGCCGTCCAGTTGTTAACTCTTTCAAACCTGGTATTATTACTGAGCTCACTAGGGCGATAATCATTCGTGCAGGGCAGGTCAAGGGTATTGGCCTACAAAATTGATACCATGAAAATGTTGCATGCCATAATAACAATGGCCACATTCCTAAAAGACACAACACTTTAAACTCAATGGTACAACTGAGTTGGCACCGTGTGCACTTGATTCTTTATCTTGCCAACCCGATAGTAAATGATGTCGAACCTCAACTGTTTGTGCATATTGTGTATATCGTGGTTATTATGACTCTTCATGGAGGTGAGCAAGTTATTTTATATATATATATATATATATATATATATATATATATATATATATATATATATATATATATTATGGCTTTCTTGAAACCACGACTTTAAGTCATATTCCCTATGTGAAGTGACTACTTGATAGGTTCTTTGATTACAAGAACTTACCCTAGTTATTCTATAAACTAGTGGTATTAAGGAAGGTAAATGCCAACTTTGCGAATGGCAATATTTTATATATGGCATCAGGAAGTTTCTTGAGGAACTTATAAAAGAGATTGACTCTATGAGTCTTTATGAGCATTTCATAGATATTTTAATTTGAGCCTTTTATATTTACTATGTTCTGTTTCTAAATTTGTCAATAGTTAAACAAAGTAAACATTGACCGGGCGGGGCCAGTGTTGTAAACAAGAATGTACCTTTGTCCAAGAAAATGGGATAATGTTATGTGGAGTCACTAGTTCCGAGTGTCTATGAAACCAAGAACCTAAATATGGGTTT
>VDFB02184505.1:0-11305 GCA_007258455.2 Sequoia sempervirens | reverse complement strand
TCGTGAGGACAAGGAAGTGATCTTACCAACTAGGTCTTCTCATCCCATCCTTAGCCTATGAAAGCACTAATGGTATGGGTGAGGCACATAATTAATCTTGTTTAGTGTTTAACTACCCAAACCCACTAGCTCATTAATTAAATTATCACTTGTTAAGGAAACTCTTCCATGGGTTATCCTGACAACCCCTTTGTGTGCCGACCCCCATGAAGAGCCACTCTCCCTACGGGGACCCAAACCAAAAACATGCAAGGGGTGTACCTCATCTCACATAAAAATTAGGTGTACATAACACACAACATGAGTGGAAAGAACCATCTCGCAAACCCATTCCATATCACTGAAACAAGAACAAAGGAGGTGCCACCCGCCACATAAACTACATAAATCAATTGATGCACTAAAATCACGAGAATCAAGTACGTATGTGAGGCATGAACCTTCTCTCCCAAAATACACATCACAAGTCAACACCATGGTACAAGGTAACACCCACAAGAACTCAAAATCAGAAATAAGATCAATGAATCACAAAGTTCCAACCATGGAAAATCAACATAAATCAAGTTTTACCATTGACTCTGGAAGCCTAAAACACCAAATATCCACAAAATCCTACTGAAGGTAATTCAAACTCTTCGAGTTCCCAACCATCTCAAAATATGACTAAAAGAAAGTCATCACATAAAGTCTTCTTATTTCCAAAATTAGCACAAGAGAAAGACTCACATCGGGGCCCACAAAATGACTATATGAAATCGATAATCACACAACGATGAGAGTAGAGTAAGTGTGGCAACAACATGATGAGATCTTCAAACTCACTCAAAGCTAACAAAATCAACTTATTAGATAGTTAATCACACAGATCAAAATCTTCTCAATAACCTTTTTGGGCACAAACGGGCTCCTTCCATAAAAGACAATAATCATAATCAAATATAAATCAAGATCCACCATAATAACTAAAATCAAACATAAAGTTCCAAACATTGAAACAATACCCAATCAACAACAAGGTTTTCAGTTCAAGCAACCCTTACATAATCAATTCAATACAAAATCAACCACAAGTAAATCAGCCAATAGGACATCCAAGGGAGACCTCAATTTTCTCCACACACGATGCCCTAACAAGCTAATATTATGAATAATAAACAACTTAAACAAAACCAATAAGCATCAACAAGTAGTACATCCAACAGTGACATTATTTTCATATTTACTAAAATTCCTTATTTATCCAAATAATACACCATAACTATGGAAAACCTTCACCACTCATGTACTGATACAAATAAATTTAGCAATTGAAGACACTCAAATATCCCAACATGAAAACAAGTCGAACCACTTAGATGAATATATGAACCTTAAAATCTAAAGTCAAAAGATGTTTATCCTAACATATATCTTTTATTTACAATTCTCTTAAAAAGTAATTACTTAAATATTTAATGTTATATAAAAGAAAGATATTTATTCATCTTAAATTTACTCATTTAATATCAATAAAGGAATCTACCCCTCTCACTTAATTACCCTATAAATATTCTCTTTAACAGAGAAATTGAAAGAAAATCATTTAACTACAATTCAATCAATTTAATTACTTATTTCACTTAACTTACATAGTCACCTATTCATCTATCAAATATAATCATTTATTAAAAAATATTTTAAAATAATTACTAGATTCATCCATTCCTATGTAAGAAGTCATTTAAAATAGCCAACGAAGCTAAATAACATAATTCAACCATATTTCGGTGCATATATATATATACACAACCAAGATTGTTTGTCTTGTTTTATTATAAATCTTGATTTACATTTACACCAACCTAAATATAAATAAATACATACACCTATATATATTTATCAGGATATATATATATTCTTCAAAACTGCTATTTGACACATATTTAATTCAGGCTAGACAGCTGTCCATCAACTTAACAGATTTCACAAAATGAAGAAAACCATACATATACATGTATTTTGATATATATATATATATATATATATATATATATATATATATATATATGTATATATATATATATGTATATATATATATATATGTATATATATAGAAAGAGAAGAGAGTATATGTATATATATGTATATATATGTATATATATGTATATATACATATATATGCATATATATACATATATATACATATATACATATATATACATATATACATATATACATGTATTTTGATATATATATATATATATAGTGATCATATACAATAGAATAGTCTTAAAATAACTATAGAACATGAATAAAGCGCAGCCCACATAACATTTATCAAACTTGGGCGAATGAAAGACTTCCCCAAACTTAGAAGATCCTAAATACATAACACACTTATATTATAGGACTCCATATATATATAAAGATGCAACTGGTTCAGATAAGGCATTGAAATCAAGTTCTTTTGCACTCAGAATCCAAAATCCAATAACATATAGCTGTTATCACTAAAACTCAAGTGAAGCGCAACAATAGCCGACATGCAGAGTATTCATTGATTACTAAGTGGAAGGGATAATATTACTCCATATGTTCAGCCTAAAATAAGACATTTAAATTTAGTGTGAATACTTATTGACATTACATATTTTCATCATATAATCATTTAACAATTTTCATCCTATTGATTGCAACAAAGAGGACAGTGGTTAAACAGTCATGACTTTTTTGTTAGTAAGTCAAATTCAAATTTTCAAAATAATTTGGAAAGGTGGTAGAGAAAGGAACAAAACCCAAAAATGGTTTTCCAAGAATCCCAACCACTTAAGAGCAGTTTTATCTGCAATATAGCTCTGTAGTTATACAAAACAATAGTTTGACCACATGGTAGTCTTATAAATTCATGTAATTTGACTTGTTGGTTAAACGACCAATTGATTGGATAACAAAATAATGCACTACCAATCATGGAACCCTTGGATGATCATCTATATGAATAAATGATTTATTTAGAAGAAAGATTTACCATACAAACATCAATGACTTAAAGTTACAAATTATTCAGTAACTTCTCAAAATATCCCAGATCTATAGAGATATGAAAATGTGTTTAAGGTTAAGGAAAAATTATTTCTACTATTTATTGTTTCCATATGAGAGAAACAAAAAATAAATGGACATGTTTTCCATATTTTGAGCAAACTTTACTCAGCCACAATGCTTTGTTTAAAGTTTTGCATTATCAACCGTTATATTTTCACACAACCATAATGTTGTTTTATGTTTTGCAATGTTTCTAGAATGGAGGACACAAGGGCATAGTTTTAGGATGGGAAAATAATAATATTGTTGAATTCTGAGGTTTTCCTTATTATGCTCAGAGCCATGTATCACCACCATTAATTATTCCTTGGATTTGATTCTTCAATATGACATAGAGTATCCCCAAGCTTCATCAACAAGAAGAGGAGCCTCCAAATATTTCTCAAAGACACATAAGAAAATTTATAACTATCACAGAGAGTATGGCGTCTAGCAAAGGAGGAGCAAGAATATGAAACTCATGAGTTTGAATTTCAAAGTTTAATAACAATGATGTATATGTTACTTACCCACTTTCCCTCTTGACTAAAAGATCTTGGTAATAAAATATCAACAAAACTACACATTGCTGGTTGTCAAAATTGTAGCACACATTTTGGCAATCAAAAGTAACTGTGTAATCAAGAGAAAAGGTGAGGAGCTGAAGATATATCAAATAAAACATTTGGAATTTGCTGCCTTAATTTATATTTTTAATTGTGGATTCATTTCATAAACTCTTAAAAGGAGCAGACATAAACAACAACCTTAATTTCCTAAAGACTGGTTTGCTTAAACCCATCACAGATCATCTATCATGTTTAAAATCTTGATTCAGTATAGTTCAACAAACCTTAGGAATTTTATATTAGCTAGACATTCATGTTCCAAGTAATCTTTGAACACATAAAAATACTTTAATAAATCTTCATACCATTTGCTGTCAATGGCATCATCCTCCATATTATTTGGATAGAGAGGAAGTTATTTAATGCATAGTGTTGGTATACTGCACTGGAATAGGCAATCACTCCAGCTAGAACCATCCTCCCAACCATGAAAATAGGTTTTCCTATTAAATGCCATGACTACCAGATATCTGTCCTTTTTCTTATATTTCCTTTGAAATTCATTAGATACCTGTAGCAAATTGCCACTGATAGGTGTGAAGCCAAATTTTCCAAAGCTTTTTCCATCTTCTTCCACGTTAAGATCACTTGTAAGGTTTGCAAGCATTAATTAGACAAGTGGAGGAGCTCTTTTACTTTTCTTCTTTGAGTATAACTTCTTCCTTATTTCTTTTGAAATAAATTTAATCTCTCTTTTCTTTCTTTAAATAAAATAAAGGTATTTACATGCTTAATTAAAATGTATATTATTTTAGTAATAATAATAATATTTATTTTTCTTTATTTGACATTTTTTTTAAATAATCTTTGGATGAAATAAAAGAACTTATATTTTTCTTATTAATTATATAATATTATTATTCTAGTTAAAGTCATATTAGCCTAAACAAAATATGAAATTACACTGCAAGGGTAAACTAAATAGAATCGATATTCTCCAACACAATTATAAGTTTTGGAAAATTAAAAATTTCCTATATACATAAGCATGGATATCATTCACATCAAAAAGGTTCCTAAAACAAAAGATATACATACAATGATATCTATCGTGCCACAACCTTACTACAACCTGATCGTATTATTAATTAAGTGGGGTCCAAAATAAAACAACATGAGGGAGAGATGATACCTACAGAACAATTCACAATTTAATTAACTATTTTAAACAAAACTATTAAGTACACCAATAAACAAACTTTCTCGAAATCCAAAGATGATCGAAATAGAGGGACACTACAATGTTGAACAATGTTATTGATGACATGACCAAGATTGAGGTGAATATGGATGTATTTGTTAAAGTGGACATAATATTAATTGATGTTAGTACAATTTGCATAATTCCAAAGTGTAGACACTAATAGAATTTGGCAAATAAATGACTACATGACTAAAAATTTTAGTCTCAACAACTAAAAATGACTAAATTATACTATTTTTTTGCAACACAACTATAAATGATTAAATAAATGACTAATTTGATCACTAGGTAAAGAACACAACTAAATAATTAATCACACAAATAAAAATGACTAATTTGATCATTGGGTAAAAAAAACAACTAAATAATCAGTCACACAAATAAAATTGACTAAATAATTAGTCACACAAATAAAAATTAGACAATGTGATATTAAAGTGGGTAATTAAAAAAATAATTTTGAATTGGAAAATTGCTATCGGAGTGGGGAGTACAAAGAGTGCAGGAATCTGCAGAGGTAACTGGATGGGGAGTAGGGGAGTACACTGGCATTATTTGTGCAATACACCTCTATAATTAGAAGGAGGTTTTGTTTAATTATTAATGAAGCCCGCTGACCAGAGAAGGTGTGTAAAAGCACTCTGATGGCATGAGGTACTTGGTTTTACATATAAGCATAGCAACTACTCTGCATGGGCTGCATCGCTTGTTTGGAGAGGACCTAGAGACTTCTAAAAAGGTGGGCAAGGAATTCAGAGTTTGCTGCAACGGTTGAGTTTTCAATGACTTCTACAAAGTTGAAATTTTATAATAATATAATATTCAATGCAAACATGCACCATACTATTAATAAAAAATGATAATCTACTAAAAGGGGAATGGTGTGTATAAAAATAATTAAGGAAGTGATGCATTTTAATTACTATATAGGTAAGAATTAAAATTCATTTATGATGCACCTTGTTGAAACTTAAACGATTGACTTTTTATTTTATTATGCTGAAGGCGTCTCTTTATTTGAGAGTGTCGAGAAAATTTTGTCCATCAATGGTTGAAAAGCCCTGACAACCCTTGCAAGACGGTTAATCGAATCTCTTTCATGCATCATTTTCTACCATTTTTTGGCTATTTTTTGTGGTTTTTTACTACTTTCCCCACCACTTATTACTCCTTTCCTTGTTGCTTATTACTACTTTCCCTGCAACTATTGGTTTTCGCTCCAAACTCATCCTTGTTGGTATTGACCTTTCATTCCTCATTTGGCGAGCTACAACCTGAAAAGATGGTTTCAGAGAGGGTTTTAGAGTATGTTTATTAAAATAAAAATTATGACCAATATTCTAATAATGAGCACATTTAGGTTTTAACATTATGGCATCCTTTATCCTACGTAGTTAAGTATATATTAGCATAAGTAATATATAATGTAAATTTTATATAATAAAAAAATAATTATAAATATATAGTTATATTATTATTTTTTATTATTATTATTATTATATTCCTTAGAACAAAAAATTATTAAAAATATAACATTTTATAATTACTAAAAATTCTCAATAAAGACAATGGTTACGACAATGGCTAATCTAACGCTATTTTTTGGTAGGGAAAAAGAAGCAAATCTGACCCTTGTGGTAGGGCCACTATAATAAACAGTTCTCCACATCAGTCCTACTCAGTAATCCATACTTGTGCTAAACATGTAGGAAGATCAATAAAATGGCCTTGAAGCCAAAACTAAGCTTACTTCCTCTCATAGGGTTTTGAATAAAGATAAACAACCAATTCTAGACATCTCGCTAAGATGATAGAATTTCAAATAGGGAGAACATGGGTTTTAGAGAAGGTATTTGAAGAAAATCCAGGTTTGTTAATCATTTTATCAGAACGAAGGCAGATCTTAGATCTATGAAGCAAGCAAAAGGTAATGGTTCTCTTTATCATGAATTGAATGGAAGGGTGTAGTAAAATGATTCTCAAGCATGCAACTTTAAAGATCAACAAGGTATTCCCCTCATTTCAAGTAGTAAAGAGAACAAGCAAAATGGGTTGCATGATAATCACCTTAGGTCTATGCCAAGCAAAGAAATGGAGAATGGTGTTCAACAATAGTCGATGTCTTAGCCAAAATTGAATGATAATGTTCAAAAGTCTTTTCAAAAGACTCAAAGGTCAAAAAATCATGAGCCTAAGGAAGGATTAATAAGTGACTTGCATATGAGTAAGGAAAAAACAAAGCCTAATAAGAAAAAGAATAAGAAGAAGGTGAAAGAAAAGGAAAATCTGGTTTTGTAGTGGAAGCAAAAGGATAAATCTACTTGTAAGATGATGGAACAACAAATCCTCAAAGATGAAAGTCAAGTGAAAGAAAAAAATGTAGTTTCTATCACTTTCTCAGAGGATCTGTTGCATAATCAAGTTCAAGATCTTTGTCATTGAGCCCTAATTTGTAAGTTTTGGGATCTTGTTCTAGATATTGATTTATTAAAAGATCTACTTTTTCAGGAATGGGAAGGGCTTTCAAGGGTGTTCTATTTGGATCACAAAGAGGGCATTTTTGTTGTGCTTTTTCATACAAAAGATCATAGAGATGCTATTTATAGAGTTAAATAATGGATATATGAAGGATCTGGTTTATGCATGAACCCCTGGATTCCAAATTTTAAATCGAATCAATTCATGTCTAAGTTTGTTGCAGCCTAGGTTTAGTTACAATCTTTTCCTTTGGAATATAGAGAATTATAATTGATAAAGATCATGGCAAATCATATAGGAATCTTCCTCAAGCATGATAAGAAATTTTATGAAAACCCTACTTTACCTGTTAGGGTTTGTATATTATTAGATTCCTCAAAGCCCTTTCCTAATCAAGTTCATATAAAATCCAAATTTTGTACATGGATTCAAGAAATTGTAATAGAAAATTAGTAGAATTCATGTACGATATGTCATTCTTTGGATCATATAAAAGTGTCTTTCCCTAATATTGAAGGATCGGCTAAGAAACTGGTAGGGGAAGCTCCAATTGATATTTCTTTTAGTTCAAAGAGGATGGAGGTTCAAATTCAATCAGATCAAGTGATACCAAAGGAAAATGTAAGATTTAACAAGCATCAAATAAAATATGTTCATTCTTCTTCACAACTTAATGCTCTGGTCACTCCAGTTAAGCAATTTGCAAAGGGTAGCAATGTGGGTGAATTGGTCTGTAGCCCTTCCATTTCATCCACATATCATTTACACAACTCGATAAGATAATTTGTTAGTTGGTCTTCAATAGGATGCCAATTCAAATCTCTTTTAACTAGTCTAATAAGAAAATGGGTATGATTTTAGATAAGTCCTTTAAGAATATTGGAGCTTAGAGTTATCTCAAAGAAAAGAAACTTTACCTATCCAAAAGATTTAGACTGGTGAAGTTTTAAAAATGAAGCAGATTTAGGAAGGTAAAGTTTTGGCATCAAAGCAACAAATTGGTTTTGAAGGGCTAGAGGAGCTTGCACAGAAGTTGCTTACTTCCATAGGCTTAGATCTTTTTGATGAGATATCAAACAAGTTTCTCAATGAGGAAAAAGGTCATGGGATAAAAGAGGAGATTATTAATGAGGAAAAAATTGTAGAGGATATAATGATTCCTACTCAGGAAGGATACCATCAAGAGGCTTATAAGGAAGATAAGATGGAATTAGATGTAGATATGGTGTGTGACTTTGATTATTCTCAAATGCTATCTTTGGCACAAACTCCAATTTCTTAGGTACCAATCAAAAAGACCCCAGGAAAGAGAGGTTGAAAATCTAAGGCAGAAAATTTAAATGAGGAAATTGAGTTAGGGATGCAAGCTACTCTAGATGGGAGCATTTCACTTAACAAGAGACCGAGGAGAGCATGTTGCTCTCCTCGAGTGCAATGAAGATTATATCATGGAATGTTAGGGGAATTAATGCCCCTGCTAAAAGGGCCTAGATCAAGCGCCAAATTGATGCTAGTGGGGCTAATGCTATTTTGCTACAAGAGACTAAATTGTCAAAGGAAACATTTGAAGCATCAGTACTGAAATGGAGTAAATGGAAAGCATTTGTTGTTTTAGCCAAAGGGGCCTCGGGAGGATTAATCTCATTATGGAATCCAAAATAAATTACAATGGATTTATTGAATGGGGATTGTAATCAGAAGCTTCTTCATGTACAATGTTTTGATCTTCAGTTCAAGCTTTTCAATGTTTACGATCCAACAGCCACATAGGATAAAAAGAGGTTGTGGGATAAACTAACAAATATGATTCAAGGGCTAGAAGTGAAAAAGTGGTAGTAGTAGGAGACTTCAATGCAATTGTATCTCTAAATGAGAAGCAAAGGGGCATTTGTCTACCTCAAAGAATAATGGTGGATTTTGGGAATTTTATTGCAGACAATGCACTAAGGGATGTCTTGCCAAAAAAAGGGAAATTTACATGGAAAAATCGATGGAGAGATTTTTCACAGATATTTGTGTGTTTAGATAGATTTTAAATTTCCCAAAGCTAGGTCTTAACATCATGTACTATGTGTTCACAAATTTTGTCATTCATAAGTTTAGAGATCACTATGCCATGATATCACTTTCTATATCAAGTGCAAGCATGACATCAGTGCATAAACCTTCTTTCAAATTCGAGAAGATGTAGTTCAAACATCCACTTTTTTTTACCTCTGCTCAGACAATGGTGGGTGAGTGGACCATTCTAGAGAGGTACTAAAATGTTTCAATTTTTTTAAAATTTGCAATATGTTAAGGGGAAGATTAAGGAGTGGAATGTACAAACTTTTAAAAATATTTTTGTGCAAAAAGAAGAGGTAGCAAAAAAATTGGCAGATGTTCATGAGTATATAATTCAAAATGGTATGGATTCCCTTACTTATGAAAAGTAGAAAAATCTAAAAATGAAGTGGGAGGAATTGGGTAAGAGGAAGAAGTTTACTGGTGCCAAAAATCAAGAGAGTTATGGTTGAAGGAAGTAGATCGGAACACAAAATTTTTGCATGCATCCGCTCAGCAAAAAAGAGCTGAAAAAACCATTGTTTCAATATATGATGATATATTAGGTAAGAAACCTCATGAATCAAAGGAAATTCAGGATGGAGTTAAATTCTTTATGAATCTCCTTACTCCACAATAGTCTACTTCAATTCAAGGGAGTCATGATGAACAATAGTTGTTGTCTTCAATACCAAGTATCATCTCTCATAGTGATAATGAGGAGCTAATGAAACATTTTTTCATTAACAGAACTAAGGAAGGTGGTTTTTCAATATCTTTGGATAAGGCTCTAGGGCCAGATGGCTTCACAACCTTATTTTTCCAAAAACATTGGGATGTGTTGTGTTTTGATTTTCTTTTGGCTCTAGAGGAATCATGGAGATCTAGGAGGATGTTGAAGCACTTCAATGTTACAAACATTGTTGTTTTTCCAAAAATAAAGGAGCCAAAAACCTTTGCATATTTTAGACCTATTTCCCTTTGTAATACAATTTACAATTTTTTTACAAAGGAAATTTATCTGAGATTACAACTTCTAATACCAAAAATCATTTCTCCTGAATAAGGAGGATTTGTTCTAGGTAGGGAAATTGTAGAAGGGGCATTGATGGCCCATGAGGTGCTTCATTCTATCAAAACTAATTGTTTGTTGAATCTTTTATTGTTAAATTAGATATGATGAGAGCTTATGACAAGGTTGACTAGAGTTTCCTTTTGAAAGTATTGGCTAAGTTTGGATTCTCTAGAAAGTGGTGTAAATGGATATTATCCTACCTATTAGGTGCACATTTTAATTCATAATTAATGGCTCTCCCTCAAGTTTTTTAGAGCAACACAAGGTGTAAGGCAAGGTGATCCTCTTTCCCCTTTTCTATTTATAATCATGGCAAAGGATTTGAGTAGGGAAATAAAGGAGAAACACAATTAGGGTATATGGCAAGGTATTTTCATTCCTCAAAATAATATGTTAGTAACTCATAACCTATTTGCAAATGGTACCTTATTAATGTATGGGAAAGCAACTATTTCTGAAGCTAAGCAAATTAAATGGGTTCTAGATAAGTATTCTTTGATGTCAGAACAAAAAATAAATGTACATAAGTCAAAGATTTATGTTTTCAATTCTAAGTCTACTATCAAAAGGAAGATGATTAAGATATTAGGTTTTTAGGAGGTAGTTTTACCAAGTATGTACTTAGGAATTCCTTTTTTTATGGCGGCTAATAAGTTAGCATATTGGGCCAAAGTCATTGAGAGAATCAAACAGATAATTTATGCTTGGAAAGCTCGTTGGTTGTCTTTTTTAGGTTGCATCTTGGTCATAAAAACAATACTAGTTGCAATTCCTAATTACTTTATTTCAATTCTTAGGGCTCCTAAATCA
>VDFB02184504.1:0-15265 GCA_007258455.2 Sequoia sempervirens | reverse complement strand
ACTATAGAGGTTGAGTATATTGTAGTAGCATCTTGCTACACACAAGTTCTATGGATGAGACAAATATTG
Source organism: Sequoia sempervirens (assembly GCA_007258455.2). NCBI lineage: Eukaryota > Viridiplantae > Streptophyta > Pinopsida > Cupressales > Cupressaceae > Sequoia > Sequoia sempervirens. The sequence goes on along the minus strand of VDFB02184504.1, from coordinate 15,196 downwards.
AAGGATATCAGAGTAGTGTATGAGGAGCCTATTTCTATCTTTTGTGACAGTACAAGTGCAATCAACATTTCAAAGAATCTAGTGATGCATTCAAGGACAAAAGATACTTCAATTAGATATCACTTTTTGAGAGAGAAGGTTGTGGATAATGAAGTGAATCTTGAATATGTGCCTGCAAAGGATCAGATTGTTGATATATTCACTAAGGCTCTTCCTAAGGGTACTTTTGAGTATCTCTGGGATAAGTTGGGGGTGATTTCCCCTCCTTTGAACTAGATGCATAAGGAGATGCATCAGTTTAGTGGATCTCAAGATTCATTCTTTATTCTAGACTGATAGTGGTGGCCACCTCTCAGAGGGAGTAGGTAGTGGCATTGATGATTGTTGTAGTAAGAAGAGTGTGTGTTGTCATTATGTAGTGGTTGCTGATTTGGTACAGTTTGGTGTGTGCTCCAAAGGGGAGTATTCAAAGCAATAAAGGAAAGGTGTTGCAGAATAGTCTAGTAAGCAGGTTGTTTGATGTAAAAGAAAGAGAATAAACAATACAAATATTATGTTCTTTTCCATTGATGTCAAAGGGGGAGAGAGAAACAGGAAAATAAAGTAATAAAGGGAGAGAAAATCATACAATAGAGAGAACAAGCAAAGAAGACAAGCTGGCCGTAGTGTATGGGCAAAAGAGAAAAAGAAACGGGTATGGTGAAGAGCTATTGCATCTTTGCATGTGTTTTCACATGACAAGCTACAAAGGTGAAAAGAGAAAAGGAAACTAGTATGGTGTAGAGCTATTGTGTCTTTGATGGTTTTTCACATCATGTGTTGCCATCAATGATAGAGGGGGATATTGTTGCAAGTATGAGTATTTGATGTTGTCATTGATGTCAACAAGCCTATTTTTTCATTAATGTCTATTGAGATAGTTACAAGAGTGTGAACAACTGATGCTTTGATTAGTTGCATTATGTTGTCATTAGTAAAGCTATTGGTGTCAACCTCTAGTGTTGCTTTGATAAGATTTTATCCATGGTTGTGGAAGTTCTTAAGATGATGAGGATGTGTCTCTAGTGCTTGGTTTCTAAATGCTTTTGAGAAAATTTGATAAAAATAGGAAACAATGTGTTGCAGAGGTGTTTTGGGTTATAGAGTTGTGTTTTGGATTTTCCTTACATTTTATCTAGGTTAAAGATCTACCTGTGTGATTCATATATGTTTGTAAGTGGTGTTCAAAGGTGCTATATTCAAGCTTTTTTGTGCTAGATCATTGTACAAAAGAAGTTGTGTTCACTAGTCTGTGACTATGCATTACAAAGGTTTTTGGGAGAATTTTTTTTGCTTTGTGTTTCTCTATAGTTATGTTTCAGGTCTTGTGATTATGAAGGTGTGTTGATGATGTTGGTAGTTTACCTTAGTCAAGAGGGTTTGAGGTTTTGTGCTTCAAAAGATAGTTTTTCAAGTAATAGTGTATGGCAGAGTTGTCTAAGTGTACTAGGTGTGTAGATTCTTCAGGTGTAAGTTATTGTGAAGGAGTTTGTTGGATTTTAGGTTGTTTGAGGAATATTCAAGATCATTTTTGAGAAAGGTGTGTTTTTTTGAAGTCATCCTTGGGATTGAGGAAGCATGTACTTAAGGAAGCATGTACTTAAAAGTTTAATGGTGTTTGCATGGATAATGACCGACCTGGTGTTTACACTACATATTAAGGATAAATATTATTTGTGGTAGTGTGTAGTTGTGTGGTGTTGTTTATTTGGGTCCTAATTAAGAGTTGATGTGGTATGCATTCACTTCTATCTACTACAGAAGTATTTTGGCATAGAAGGTGGCTATAATCCTTCAAAATGCGAAGGTGTTGATGCAATAATGGTGGATTCCTTGTTGCATTGAGATGATTTTCTTTGTGTAATATTCCTTCTCTATCTTCTTTTCTATTATAGCAGTGAGCCTTTCTTCTTTGGGTAGTGATCCCCCTTTAGCAGTGAGCCCTATTGTATTTGGTGTTGATATTACTTATAGTGTGAGCTAATCCTCATTGTGGTTTTCCCCTTCTTAGGTTTTCCACGTAAAACTAGTGTTCTCTTGTGTATAGTATAAATTTGTTTTCAATTTCTGTTATCTTTTTCATGCTAATTCATCATAAAAAATTTAAGGGTTTAATGAATGAAAGTGTATTTGAATATTAATGAGCATTGAGGGTTTTGAAGCTTTAAGGTACAACTGATTCACCTCCCTCTCATCTTTCTTATGCATTCAACAAATAGTGTCTTCACATATGCAATGCACTGCCACTTGTTGCTAACTGATCCAAATCATGCAAAGCATAATTCTTCTCATATGACTTCAACTTCCTAGATTTGTAGGCAATAACTCATCCATCTTTTATTAACACTCCACCTAGGCCTTCTCTTGAAGCATTCATGATGACAACAAAATTGCCTTCTCGATTTGGTACCTTAAGTACCAGAGCCATAGTTAACTTCTCGTTAAGTTGATCAAATGTCGCTTGCTATTTCTCTATCTACTCAAACCTTTTTCCCTTCCTTTGCAATGATATGATGGGAAAAGATAGCCACAAACTTCCTATAATATCCCACTGGATCCATAAAACTTTGAACTCCATGTGTGTTCTTCATTGCAAAATAGTCTAATATTGATTTAATCTTTTTTGGATCAACAATAATTCCCTCAACTAAAATCATGTAACCAAAATATTGTACCTCTTTCTAAAAAAGGTACACTTAGAAAGTTTCCCATAAAGCTTATGTTCCCTTAGATGCTGCAGAACAATTCTCAAATGTTGGAGGTGTTATTTCTCATTGTTGGAGTAGATAATAATGTAATCTAAGAATACCAACACAAACTTGTCCAAACAATCCCTGAACATATTGTTCATTAGGTTCATGAATGTTGTAGGTGCATTCATCAAGCCAAAAGGTAAGACTATGAAATCATAATTACCACACCTTGTTCTAAAGACCATTTTATGAATGTATTCATCCTCAATCTTTAGTTGATGATATCTCAACCTTAGATCAATTTTTGAAAAACACTACCGCTCCACATATTTGATCAAAAAGATTGTCGATATGCGGTAGAGGTACTTGTTCTATATCATTGCATTAATTAGCAAATGATAATCAATAAATAGACACAATGTTTCATCGTTCTTCTTCACAAGATTATTGGAGTTCCCCAAGGTGAAACACTAGGCCTAATTAGTCCCTTAGATAGCAACTTAAGTTGGGTTTTCAATTCCATTAGTTTTGTTGTGGTCATCCTATATAGAGCTTTAGATATAGGTTCTGACCTTGGCACTATATCAATGGAGAAATCAAATACTCTCTTGGGAGGTAATCTTAGTAGTTCATCTAGGAATACATCCTAAAATTCCCTTAGAATGGGGTTATTTTGTTGGAATATGTTGAGATGATGTTGATTACTTGTTGTCATTGTTGTCAACATATCTTGGTTGTTTGACCAAAGTCCTGTTTTGGTGCCTTGGTGATCCAAATTGGCCTGGTTCTGAATGTCATGTTGTAAAGGTCTATTTCGGGTTGTATCTATTTTGGTCCCATTCCTCTTGTAACACAATAAGATACATTCTTTTTAGTATGGGCCACTCTGGCAGTTGGTTAACATGCTCCAACACATGGTTTGCATTATAACATGTATGTCTTACTCTCTGGTTCTAGATATCATGTAGCATGTTGAGTTGAGTGAGGAGGCTATTTTTGGTCCACATTTCATTCCTCTCCACCACAGGATTGTTTTTGTGGTGACCTATTTTAAATTGTGCTTACTCGACTTAGGAATTATGAAATTATGTTTGGCCGACTTGAGAGATTATGAAGGCTTGGAATGGTATAAGTATAAGATTTTTTTGTTCAATGCAAGAAAGTGTGTTGAATTAAAATCTAAATATCCATACATTGTGAAGTGTGTGAAAGTGTATGACTGGAGGCAACAGACAATGTGATTCTATTTAGTGTTTTTGGTGACAGTTCTTTTAGCAATGGATTCCCTTTCATCATTCTTCTATTGGCAATGAGCTGCTTTTTGTAGGTAGTGAGCCTTTCTCTTTGGCAGTGAGCCTTTTTGTATCTTTGGCTATAATAGTTGGGTAGTGAGCCCAACTAGCAGTGATCTACCCTGCAGTGAGCAACTTGGAAATGAGCCTTTGAAAAAATCACCTTAACCGGTGTCACCTTAACTAGTACTTTATAATTGAGAATTATTATTCTCCATGGTTTTTCCCTTCTTTGTTTTCCATGTAAACTTTGGTGTTCATTGTGCATGGTGTTGTTTTGTGCTTTCATGTTCATTAATATCTAATTGATTTAAGTTTGATCCTGATTAATTAAAGTGAAGAAAATTGTTTGAAGAAAACAAATTCATCCCCCTCTCAGTTATCTGGACTATTTAACAATTGGTATCAAAGCTTTGGTTCCTCAAAGAAGAGCTTAACTGCTTGAGGTAGATCTAATGACACACAAATTGATAATCCTTGTGTTTGATGGATTTGACTATAGTTTCTAGAAAGTGCAGATGAGAGGTTACCTGATCTCTCTTGGTTACAAGACTTGGAAAGCTATTGAGACAAAATATGTTGAGCTGACAAGTGGTTCTTCTTCTACAAATGAGATTTTTTCCTATGAAGAGAATGAAAAAGTAAGGTATGCAATCTATAGTGCTTTATCTAAGACTGAGCTAACAAAATTTATTTCATTGGGCACCACTTATGAGTTTGGGAAAAGTTGAAAGAAATTTATGAAGGAAATGATAAAGTCAAATTATCAAAGAAGTTGACAGCTAAGCACATATATGAGAACTTGAGGATGGAAGAAGGTGAGGAAATAACAAGCTACTTTTAGAGGATTTATAGTGTAAATGAAGTCAAAAATCAAGGAGGAACTCTAACAGATGAAGATGTAATGGAGAAGATTTTGATGACCTTACTGGAGAGTTATAGTGACAAGATCTCAGCCATTGAGGAAGTCTATGATCCAAATAAGTTCACTAGAGAGTAGTTATTTGGCACCTTGACTGCATTTGAAATGAGAAAATTTGGAAAGGAAAAGGAGAAATCTAAAACAACCTTCAAAGCCACAAAGTTAGAAGATGATCCGAATAGTGAAAGTTCAAAGGAGTTGGAAGAAAATTTCACAAGGAAGCTAAAGAAAGGTACCGCCAAGTACAAAGGTATGTCACCCCTTAAATGCTTTAGATGTGGAAAGATTGGTCATCTAGCAACTAAGTGTCTAGAGATAGGAATGAGGATTTTTTTTTAAAGATCAATAAAGAGGCCTATTATCTCAATGAGAATGTTGGCATTCAAATGATGAATCAGATCATGAGGATTAATTTTTTTTGTTGGAAAAGGATGAACCTAGATTTTATATCTCTAATATTTGACTGAAATCTAATGATAGCACTAAAGCTGCATTTTTTGTTAAAAGAAATAGAGATGAATGGCTGATTGATAGTGGATGTTCGAATCACATGACTAGTGATAAAAGCAAGTTTGTAAAGCTTGAGAAATATGATGGAGGTTTTTTTAGATTTGGAGATGATAAAACAACACAGATTGTTGGAATTGGTTCTATTATCTTTGATTGAAAACATAACACTAACAATATTTCCTATGTGAGGGGATTATATCATAATCTTTTGAGTGTTGGAAAAATGTGCGAAAATGGCTATAATGTGGTGTTTCAAGATGATGGTTCTGAGATCTAGAAGAGATACAAAACTATTATTGCAACTAGAAAAAGAACAAGTGGGAATATGTATCAGTTGGAAGGAGATACAAAAAGATGCTTAGTATCTCAGTCCAATGACAGTTGGCTTTGGCACCGAAGGATGTGTCACATCAAATTCAACAATTTGGTAAGGATAAGTTCACAAGAGCAGTTAGAGATTTTCCAAGATTGACCAAACTAGATAATATTATCTTCAAAGGATGTCAAGAAGGAAAGAAAACCAGAGAAACATTATGAAGAAAAGCATAATCATCTACTGGATGTTGGACCTTGTACACACTGACCTATGTGGTCCAACTAGAACAAGAAGCTTACAAGGTGAGAAGTACTTCATGCTTTTAATAGATGATTATTCCAGATTTACTTGGGTTGTATTTTTGAGAGAAAAATTAGAGGTGTTGGAAAAGTTAAAGATTTTCAAGGCAAGAGTTGAGAATGAAGTTGATAGAAAAATCATGTTTAAGAGCTGATAGAGGAGGAGAATTTACTTTTGAGGAATTCAACAAATACTGTGAAAATCATGGCATTAAAAGACAACTATCTATTCCTAAAACACCTCAGCAGAATGGTGTAGTGGAAAGAATGAACCAGATAGTTTAGGAAGCAACCAAAACAGTGATCATGGAAGAAAAATTACCATAGGTCTACTGGAGAGAAGTGATACACACATCTATATACACTCTTAACAGAGTATTGTTCCAGAGGAAATGTGGAAAGACATCATATGAGCTATGGCATGGAAGATCTCCCACAATAAAGTACTTCAAATTTTTTGGAAGCAAATGCTACATTCGAAGAGATGAAGAAAATGTTGGAAAATTTGACAACAAAGCTAATGAAGGCATATTTCTAGGTTACTCTACAAGAAGTAAAACATATTGGTGCTACAACAAGATATTGAATAAGATTGTTGAAAGTGTGAATGTGAAAGTAGATGAAGATGTTCAAAGAAGTCCTAAAAGGCATATTGAATATGAATCGGATGACTTGGATGAAAAAGGAGAAAAGGATAAGAAAGAAGAAGAAACAAAGGAGGCTCTAGAAACTACAACTAAGACTCCAAGGTATGTACAGAAAAACCACTCAGAAAAATAGATTATTGGAGATAAGAATAAGGGAGTTATCACAAGAAGCAAAGCACCTCAAGAGAAAGTATTATTGTGTTTACTCTTGGAAGTTGTGCCAAAAAATGTGGAAGAAGCATGTAATGATTAAAATTGGGTGAAGGCACTGAAGGAAGAGCTTGATCAAATAGAGGAAAATCAGACTTGGGTACTTGTGCCTAGACCAACAGATAAAAATGTAATTAGAACAATGGGTATTCCTGAACAAGCTGGATGAAAATGGAAAGGTAGTAAGAAACAAGGAAATATTGGTTTGTAAATATTACACTCAGATCAAAGGTATTGAATTTGAAGAGACCTATGCCCCTGTTGCTCGGATGGAAGCAATCTGGATATTTTTGGCTTTTACAACTTTTAAGGATTTTAAATTCTATTAAATGGATGTAAAATCTGCATTCTTGAATGGAGAATTGAAGGAAGAGGTCTACATTGAGCAAGTGGAGGGATTTGGGTCTAGAAGTAACCTGAATGTTTTTTGCAGATTGAAGAAAGCTTTATATTGATTGAAGTAGGCACCAAGAGCCTGGTATGGCAGATTAGACAAGCACCTAATTGGACAAGGATTTCAAAATAGATATGTTGACAGTAATTTATACTACATAACTCACTCAGATCAAATGCTAATTGTTGTGGTTTATGTTGATGACATAATTTTTGGAGGATTGTTATATTTGACTGCCACTAGACCAGACATTATGTATACAGTTTGTTTAGCAGTCAGGTTTCAACAAGAACCAAAGGAATCACATGTTGTTGTAGTAAAAAGGATCTTTAAATATTTGAAGGGTACATAAGATTTTGGGTTATGGTATCTAAAGGACTCATATTTCACTTTGATAGCTTATATTAATGTTGATTAGGCCGGATGTGTTGATAATAGGTGAAGCACAAGTGGTGGAGATTTTATCCTTGGCTCCTAGTTAGTTTCATGATCAAGTAAGAAACAAGATTTTGTATCTTTATCTACTACTAAAGTTGAATACATTGCAACATCCTCATGTTGCACTCAAATACTATAGATGAAACAAACACTGAAGGATTTTGGCATATCATTTGATGAACCGATCTCAATTATGTGTGGCAATACCAGTGCAATAAACATTTCTAAGAATTTGATACAACACTTCATAACAAAGCATATATCCATAAGTTATCAATTCTTGAGAGAGAAGGTGTTGGAAAATGAATTGAAACTTGAATATGTACCTATAAAAGAGTAGATTGCAGATATTTTCACAAAACCATTGAGAAAATATAATTTTGAGTATCTTCAGTAGAAGTTAGGGGTTCTACCCCTCCTAGTCTACAATAACATGCACCTAGGTGTGCATTGGTCCAGGGTATTATATGCTCATTTTTATCTGGATCAATGTTTAGTGGCTTCCTCATATGGGGAGCGGGGTAAGTCTTTTAGGGGGAGTTTTTCCCTTTTCCTTTGATTCAAAGGGGGAGAAGAAAAGAAGATAAGATGAACTTGACATTAAGTTGGTTGGTTTGTTATTGATGAATGTTGCCACCAATGATAAAGGGGGATATTGTTGGAATGTGGTGAGATGATGTTGATTGATTGTTGTCATTAATGGTTTTCATTGATGTCAACATATCTTGGTTGTTTGATTGAAGTTTTATTTTGGTGCCTTGGTGATCTGGATTGGCTTGGTTCCAGATGTCATGTTGTAAAGATCTATTTTGGTCCCATTCCTCTTGTAACACAATAAGATACATTATTTTGGGTATGGACCAGTCTGGCAGTTGGTTAACATGCTCTGGCACATGGTTTGCATTGTAACATGTATATCTTACTCTTTGGTTCCGGATATCATGTAGCATGTTGTGTTGAGTGAGGAGCCTATGTTTGGTCCAAATTTCATTCCTCTCCACCATGGGAATGTTTTTTTGGTGACCTATTTCAAATTATGCTTGGCTGACTTAGGAATTATGAAATTGTGTTTAGCCGGCTTGAGAGATTAAGAAGGCTTGGAATGGTACAAGTATATTATTTTTTTCGATGCAAGAAAGTGTGATGAATGCGAATATAAATATCCATACATTGTGAAGTGTGCGAAGGTGTATGACCGGAGGCAGTAGACAGTGAGATTCTATCCAGTGTTGTTGGTGATAGTTCTTTCAGTGGTGGATTCCCTTTCATCATTCTTCTGTTGGCAGTGAGCCTTTCTATATCTTTGGCTATAATAGCTAGGCTATGAGCACAACCGACAGTGAGCCACCCTGCAATGAGCAACTTGGCAATGAGCCTTTGTAAAAATTACCTTAATCGGTGTCACCTTAACTAGTGCTTGATAATTGAGAATTATTATTCTCCATGGTTTTTCCCTTCTTTATTTTCCACGTAAATTTTGGTGTTCATTGTGCATGGTGTTGTTTTGTGATTTCATTTTCATTAATATCTGATTGATTTAAGTTTGAACCATATTAATTAAAGTGAAGAAAATTGTTTGAAGATAACTTAGTCACCCCCCTCTTAGTTATCTAGACTGTTTAACAATTCCTCCATATTCATTTTCTTGGATTTCATTACTACGCCCTCCTCAAATTCCTAGAAATCTTGAGGTTCATGATATATTACATCATCTTGTAGGATGATTTCTTTGCACTCATCCAAATTTTCCATTTTTATTGCATAAAGTTGAAATCCCTTCTTCCTAGCTCTATACAACTTTATGATGAATATCTGCTACAACTTTTTTCCCTAGCCGCACCTTGAAAAAATACCTTGTGCCCATGGTCATCTAGACACTCTATTTTCTTGGCATGAAAATCCAATTTGGCTCTATGCTTCCATAACCAATTCATACCTAGTATGACATCATAAGAACCTAAGGGGGATACATAAAGGTTTACTTCTATTGAGAAACTTGGAAGGTCAGCCCTAGCCTCAAATAGGCATTTCTCTACCTTTGCTCTTGTCTGGTTAGTATATTCCACTGACCAAAATTTTTCCGTAAAGCCAACTTTCCTAGATAACTTACTAGCTACTTTAGGAGAAAAAAATCATTCAGTTACACCAGTGTCTATAAGAATGGAAATTGGAATACCAAGTAATGTACCTGGAGCCTCAATCAAAGTGATTTGGTACTCCACCCATTGATTATCAAGTGCCACATTGATTCTTTGTTGGAATGTTGCTTGTTGAGAAGGTAAAGGATTTCTATGTGGTTGTGTCATTCTTTGTGCATACTAGGACACTAACTAGCATAATGATCATTGCCACATGAGAAACATCCTCCTACTGGCCCTTTCCTTGCAATTGGCTTCCTAGGGTTTTCTTCATTCCTTTTGGGGCTATTTTTGTTGTTGCCCCTACGATCAGCCCTAGACTCATTCCGGTTACGGTGGAAAATTCTATCTCCTTTCCTCTTGAAATCAAATTGATTACCCTTCTTGAAAGTCTAATTATTTTGAGACCAATTATACCTCATACGACTTTTCTCTCGGTAGGTAGAGATAAATTCAGCTTATGATCCTACTTGATAGTTATTTCAAGTACACCTGATCCATAGTGGTAGGACCATGCACATCTATTTCAACCCCGATTTGGGTATTAAGACCCATTATGAGCTTCCTAATCTAAAATTGCTCATCCTTTTGGTACTAAAGCACATACTTGAGAAGGCAAGTGAATTTCTCCGAGTACTTGATTACTGTGGACTCTCCTTGATTCATTTTTTGGAAATCCATCATCTTTTGATGAAAGTATAACTAAGGAAGTCATCGCTTATGGAATTTTTTGATTAGGTGGAAAATAGGTCTCATCAAAATGAATAAACAAGATGATGAACCACTTAATTTTCCCACACTACAATTCATGCAATTATGAGAGCCAAAAGATGCAAATAACAATAAAAAATGATACCTAAAGTTGTTATAACAACTATGAGGTAAGTTTTTAGAGCTCAAAGAGGTGTGTACCTTGCTGCAAGAAGCCTGTTTTTAGGGTATAAAGGACTCATTTGCCTTTAGTGGCAAATGGGTCCCTGTTAGGGTTTTTGAAACTAAGATATGGGTTATTTTCCTTGATGTATGCACTCTCAGATTTCTAATTTTTAGCTCACAAAAACTTGTACTTAATTTTGTAGCTTCAATTCTTCATGCTTGCACTTTAAAGGTCAACTTTGCAACTTGATAACTTTTGCAAATTTGCTCTAAAATTGCTCTCCACTCAATCTTCAACCTGTAAATAGATGGAAACACACATTCAAGGGAAGAAAAACTTTTTGGTTGTTAGTGAATAGGGTTTTTCCTAAGTCAAACCCCTTGTAGGTAATCAAACCAAATAATGAGACAATGAAATAAGGACATGAACATGAAATGATGTAATGTAGACACCTTGGATGTTGTCTTGTAATGAAAATATGCAAACTAGCATGTAGTGGCCATGAAGAATGTAGATTTTGATCCTTGAATAAGATGTTAACAATTCTTGCAAGTAGATCTTCAATGCCACACTCACAATCTTAGCTCAACAACATGCATGAATGCACTAAACCCTTGACATGATGAAATGATCAAGTGAATTGCTACAATAAACTCTTGATAATTTTCCTTGAGAGGCCTCTGAAAATGCTCTTGAAGTGCTCTATAATTTTCTCTTGAAATTGCTAGAATGCTTCATAAACTTGCTAGGTGAAACTATGTGAATTAACCCCTTATTTATACTAAATTAGGAGATTAACCCTAAAATTCAAACAATTCAAGCTGAAACCAAATATGGAGATAAACATTATTAAATTCTCACCACAATGAAATTCAAAAAGGGGGTACTCATTAAGTGAGGACCCATTCACCACCTAGGGCGAATGGGTCCTAGCATTGTATTCCAAGACCATTCCTTCGAGGGATGAAAGAACATTAAAAACCCATGTAGAATCTACTTATAAAGGGGGGATCTTATAGGGGAAGGACCCATTCGCCACCTAGGGCGAATGGTTCTTAGCACCATTTTTCAAGACCCTGAATTTTCCCAATTAAATGTTATGCAATTTGAATTATGGGTTTTGGGATAGATCTTTGGGATGTGTCACAAATAAGGCTTTAATTTGAATTAAAGAGGCTAATTAACTCCAATTAACCACAATTAAGAGGACCCTAGATAAATGTGAAAGTGTGTTACAACACTTTACAACACTTAAATAAGGTACACATTAAGTAAATTTTATTAAAAAGGGGGTCAAGATCAATGTGAATGTGTTACAACACATTACACCATTAAACCTAGGAAAAAATAGGTTAATTCAATGACAATTATACCCAAATCAAGTAAGGAAAAAATATACTTTTTCTATTACTACAAAGTTCAATGAACTCATCCCAAGTTAGTCTTAATGAACTAAGGTCAAGCTCCATGGTCTTGTTCATCCACTACATGGATGCTTCTCCTGACAGTTGGAAGGCTCCTTAGATGACCTTGGTTACTTCAGAATGATTTATTATTTTGATGTATTTTTCCATTTCAATTAACCATGAGTAGGTTTGGTTGCATCAACACTTGTAGTTCCTTCAAAATTCGGTGGTGTGACTTTGCTCATGTCACAAGACAATTCTTGAGCTAGCTAACCTCTCTTACTCTTGTTAGACCTTGATTGGGATTCATCACTTTCATGATCACTTAAAGTGGTGCGATCATTGGAATTTTCACCCTCTTCTTCATTTGGGACTTCCTAGTCTTGCCTACCCACTCCCCTAACCTCTTGTTCGAGGTGACCAATCTTTTCTCTCGTTCTCTTTAACATTGTTAAGATCCTATCTAGTTTGGCCAAAGGTTTTTCAACAGTTTGACCCACTTCTTAGCTACCTTTGACATTAGTTCTTGTTCATATCATCTTTCAGTTTTTAACCCACCTGGAGGTTTTATTTTTCCATTAGCTTAAAATATGGTTTAAACAACTCAAAAAAAATTGACCATTCAACCAAAACAAAATATCTCTTACAAATTTATCATAGTTGGTTCCCTCAATGGTTTTGAAAATGGTTTCCCTTTCCTTCTTGTCCTTTTGATCAACTTCCTAGTGTCATCCTGAGATGCACCATCTTGGCACAAGAAGTCCAAACATTAAATCATCATAATGTTGGATGAAGGATTAACATAGTGAGCTCATAGGTTCCAATGTTGAACCTGGTAGCTTTCATACCACATGTAACATACCCCAAATTTACCCCTAGAATTTACATAATTTTTTAACTTGGAAAAGTAAATAACACAAATGCTCAAGATCATGGTCATAAATTTTTTCCCTTTCATTATCATAAATGCACTTTGTACATATCCTTACATGAATATAGTAATCATTACATAATATCCAATGAATGAAATACATCTTTCATATACGTTTTCCAAAATGATTCAAGATCATAAACATATATAAATATCATATCTTTCAATAATACAATGGTTCAATGTTTGAGGTTTCCACCTATAGATCTTCACCTCCTCTATTTCACAAGACTCGGCAACCAACTGCTTGAGGGAGAGCATCACCCAAGTGCTTTTCCTCCAACCACAAACTTATTGTGGTCCCCCACACATCTACCTAATTGATAATATGGCCCTCCCTTCAACAAAGAGATTGGTATGTAAATCATAATAATGCACATCTGAGTATCTGGTGTTGTGTGTCCTACAAATCTAGTACGACCATACACTGGATCCCTTCCAACTAACATGACTCTACTGACTAGAATGTAATCTTGGACAATAGTGAACCGACAAGTGTAAGAAGTGGCATTTACATTACTCTAATGAAAGATTCTATATATATAATAATTCCACTTCCTATGAGTGGATTCGTATATTCACCCACCCTTACTTGACTGAGAAACTACATTGACCATTAAACCTCTTGGTAAAACATCACAAAAAAGTTTAACACAAAGTGATAACATTCCCATAATGACTTCAAAGACCCTAAAGCCTGACATAATCACTATATATCCCCATTACATACTTTTAATGTCTAGGTTTAGGCATCTACCTTAATTCAATATGGATATCCCAATCCTAGGGATTAAATAGCTCTAATCTCATAAGGTTTATATCCTTGCAAGAACATTTGTTCTCTATTCAAATAATCTTCATAACATATAGGTATTACTATAATAAGATTCTTTACCCTATTTCCCATCATAACAATAATTCAACTTATTACAACCCTCAAGATCAATCAAGCAATGAATTCACAATAATCTAAAATGATATTATCAATAACCCATTAATATCTCATTTCCTAATGCTCATGATCAATTCATATCACACTCTATATTGAATTCCTAATTCAACTTCAACCAATGAAAAACTCAACCATTCATCCAATATTTCCATAAGAAAATGCACAAAATAATTGCACACCAATATGCATTCAGCATTCCACTCAAAATTCAGAATAAAAATAAAGAAATAAAAGAAAATAAAAAATAATTCCTACAAATAATGTTTCCAATGAAAGACTCTAGAAACTCTGCGAATAACTCTTTTTGTAACCTCCTACGTTTTAGCTTCACAATCTAACTTCAACTCAATCCAACAATTAACGAAATATCACTAAACTATTACTCTCAAAACACTCAATTATCTGATCTCTTCCGCACAAAATGAACTCTCAAACTTGCTCTCTATAGAAAATACAACTCAAATTGGAAAAAGTATTTTAGCTCCAGATTGAACAACAACAAATGAAATGAAGCTCTCATTTTATAGAGAAATTTGAGAAATATAATGCTATAGATCTACTAACTTCTACACCACCTTTCCTAATATTTGCCACATCTCAAACTGAAAATAAGAATCCAAATTCCATACTAATGTTGGGCAAATCATTTGGCAAATTGTTCGCCTATTTCTCACTTTGCTGGTAGCAAAATAACGCATTTAAATCGACATATACACAGTCCTTTGCATACACTTTTTTAAAACTCTACAGCTGAGTCGAATTGCATCAAATTATTCATCTCTTTTACTAATTCAAAGCTTGGAAGATATGACAACAAACTGGCAACACATTTCCTATTCCTTTTTGTCTTTTTGTTGTAGCTTCTTAGCTTTTAATATTTGCAAATGTTGTGCCTAAAGATGACGACACCTTTTTGACAACAACTATAGCATTAACTTATAAGTATTTGAGCTATATTATAACTCTTTCTTATGCGCTTTGCATCACCATTTTATGGCTTTCATATTGGCCCATTATGTGGCATTTACTATGAATTACTTCCACTGTTATTTACTGCACATATCACATGGAAACTAAAACATGCAATAGCCATAATAAATACACATATATATATATTTATATCTTATAAATA
>VDFB02184502.1:0-17081 GCA_007258455.2 Sequoia sempervirens | reverse complement strand
ATACATGGGTTCTTTTGTGGAGGATATATTCTCTGAAGATTTTGCAATAGATTTTGCTATTGGCATACCCAATTCTCCTAAATTGGAATCCATTCCAAGTTTTGGCTCTAATGAAATGTCCATTGAAGAATTTTGGAATAATTAATTTCCAATGCAATAGAGTTATCACTTTGATGGAATCAGATAAAGAGAACATAGAATTTTTTTTTGAAATCCAAGGAAGTGCCAATTAAGTTGGGTTGGAATGTCACTAGTGATCACTTTGGAGAATTCAAGATTGATATTGTATTCTAACGACTAGATTAGAGGAGATATTTCCTTAATTTCTTTTGCAGCTTATTAATTTTTTCAGCTAAAAAATAGCTTTTTTCCTTTTTATATTTTATCCTTTGTTATACATATTCATGAAAAATAATACAAAAATGGAAAAGAAAACCTTTACTATACATATTCATGAAAATTCAAAGAAGAAGAAAGGAAAGAAGATAGAGGAAATCCAATAGGAGAAAAAGAAGAAGAAGAAGAAGAAGAAAAAGTCTCGTATAAGGGCACATAGTCCTATGAAGTTGGATGTTCTAGTTAAAAATATGTTGCGTTATGATAATATGTTAGAAGGTACAACAGATTTGTATGAAGAGGTTGATGAAACAAATAGGAACAAAATTATTGAAGCCATTATTAATTATATCATTGTTTTAGAAGTTGATATGAGCAATATTAAGAAAAGGGTTACTAGAACTATTTGGGATGCATTAATAGAAAGAAGATAGGAGGACATTAAAGTAGAAGACAAAATTAGAACTAATTCCTTAGAATAAATTGGGTCCTCCTTATATAAAAATGATAAAGCCACATTGGCAGAGGTGTAAAATAAGAAATTCAAAGTCAAACAATGAGTTACAATTCTTATGGGAAAAGAAAAAGATCAAGTAGAAAAGATAAAGAAACAAACATTAGAGAAGATTAAAGACATTGCTAAGAAATTTGGTATGTTGACTACTTCCTCATTCAAAACAACCCAAGAAAAAGGACAAACTGATGAACAACAAATGCACATTGAGGAAAATGTTACTAATGTACAGAAAAATCTTCCTCTTGATTCAAACATGCTAAAAGTTGAAGAGGTCATGGAAGAAAAAGGTGAAGATGACTATACATCATAGTGACTCGTGATATAGGGAATGTTGTGTCCTCCCCACCACTAGTTAATGAAACAAAAGCTACCCTGGAGACCTTTCTTCCTACAGAAGAAACTGATAAGCCCATTGGCGATGATGGAAAATAAGGTGTAGAGAAAGAAAGGGAAAAGAGTGATGCAAATGGCACTAAGGATAGAACTGAAAATGAAAATGAGGACAATGAAGAAGAGAAAGGAGAGAAAGAGAAGGATGATAAGAAAGATGATGACAAGAAGGAGGATGATAATAAATAAAAGGACAAAGCCTCCAGTGAAGAAGAAAAAGCAAAGGATGTAGAAGACTCTTAGGAGAGAAAGAATGAAGAAGTACATAAGACCATGGATTTAAACAAGCCCTCCAGAGAATCCTCCTCTGGCAATCCTCTTACAAGTCTTTTGTCAAGGAAAGTAAGATTTCAACTAGTTGTATCTAATCAGTTGTTACAACTACCTATGCATCAAGGGCATGTAGATTTGGAGAAGATCTCACCTATTCAAAAGTTGGAGCTTGGAGATGTTTTTCATGCTATTGCAAGGAAGGAGATCATTGAAACTCACTAGAAGGGCACTGAGCTAATAAATGAAGTAGTAAAGTCTTTGCAGGATGTCACCCCTGATTCTTCCATTGATAATTTTTTTTCTACTATTTAAAATCTCAAGTTTTTGATAGATTCTTTTGAGGACTATGCATGCAGACTGAAAGGATAGGTTGAGAATGAAGTTGAAATAAGATAAAGAGAAGAAGCTATTGAAGCTGATAGAGAGACATGCATTAGCACATAGTAAAGTTAAGAAATTCCTAAAGGATGTTCAAGCATGTGAGGATGAGGCAAAAACTCTATTTTTGTACTGCATGAAGTGGTTGGATGTGACTTAGGGAATTAAGGACCTAATGGACTCAATTAAGTCTCAAATAACCAATGCCTCCAACACCTATGATTTGGCACAAGACATATATGACAAAACTTGAATTTCCATCATGGACCTACATGATAGATTCTTCACATTGTAGAGGTAGAAAGAAGATATCATAAGGTGGTTTGGAAAGCTTAGGGACTTGGTGAAAGCTAAGTATATATTGGTATCAAGTGCCCTAGCTAATACTAGAAAGCTTGCAAAGAAATCTAAACCCCAATACTCTAGAAGAGGGAGAGGAGAGTATAGTCGAGCTAGAATCATTGTATAGATTACTTGCAGCAGCGAAGAAAAGATGGAATGGAGGAAAGTCTTATTGGAAAGATATTCTCAAGGAACTTGAAGGACCCTCCATCTCTGGTTAAACATCTTTCTACTTTTATATTTTCATTTTTTTTGTTTTTTAGTTTTTCCATTGTACATGCAGATGGTTCAAACCTTTGGGTTAACTCCCTAAGGGGGTGTTGGAAATTGTGCCTCAACTTGCTAGCTTGTATCTCTGTTCAAGTCTTCATTGTTGGCCAATCGCTGGAGTTCCTAAGTTTGGAACCTTGTCACAGAGTTTGGAAGTTTTGTAATTTCCCGACTGACCGACTTCCTTCATTGTCGCGGCATCAGTGATTTATGTAACTTAAGGACCTTGTAGCGGAGTTTGGAAGTTTCATAATTTCCCGACTAACCGACTTCCTTTGTTGTCATGGAATTTGGGAACTTTCTAACCAGCAGTGAGAGTTACGAAGTTTGTGTTTTCTCCGACTAGGTGATGGTGGTATCAGCTTGTCGCGGGGATCGGTAAATTCATAACTTGTATGCGATGGTTATGAAGTTAATGTTTTGAACGACATGTCGATAGTTTTCTTCTCACCGATAGGTATGTGCGTTTGGTGAGAGCTCTTTCCGACAACGATGGTCTTGCCAATAGAACTGCACGATGAACATCGGTGTGACATAAAGGTTCTATAAGACTCTTAGCGACAGTGATGGTCTTGCCGATATATTTGCAATGGACATCGGTGATAAGTCTTGCTGATAGAGTGAGTCTGGCCGATGGTTTTGCATTTGATATGACTCTTACCGATGGTGGTGACTCTTGTTGATAAGGACAGCTGTTTTCTTTGTGATATCGGGGAGACTTGATTTGTTATCGGTCTAACTTCTTAGGGTGTCGCTGATACCTTTGGTCTTGCCGATAGCTATGTGTTCGGGAATTTTGGCATCGGGGAGACATGGTCTGGTGTCTCTCCGACATGTGATTCAGTTAAATTTTTTTGACCGAATGTCTGTCCTACGTGGTGTGTTCTGAGCCAATGAGAGAAGCAGAATGTGAACCGTTGGAAGTTGAATAGTTGTGACTATTTTGTTGTGGAAAACAAACAGGTCGTGAGTAGAATGGATTACCCTCTGCAATGGTTGATGACGATCAACAGTTGGATGACGCAGTGTCATTTTTTATACTGAACACGGATTGATCTGAGTGGGTTCATTGTATGCGTCTAAGAGCATTGTGAGATTAATGTTTTGTACAAGATTGATCAGTGAATGTTGCTGCTGTAAATTGACATCAAAAAGTTAAGTTTGATCTCTGTATGTAATTCTGTTTACTGTAATACAAAGAGGCTTTTCTTGGTGTGGTGGGTTTTTCTCCCGTAAGGGTTTTCCCATGTAAATCTGGTGTCCAATTGTGTATGTCTTCATTTCTATTTTTTGTTATTCTTTTCATGTGTATCTAATTGCACTGTAATTGTAAAATTTAAAGTTCTATCTGCATTCTTCCATGAGGTTTTGGCGTTAGGAGAGTTTGTTCCACACCTAAGCTTTCCTTACAGGGGGGAGTTAGTTTATTCATTTCAGTTATTTCCTTATATATATGCATTTGAGGGGGAGTTCACATGTGTATTATTGGCACACCCTTTGTCCTTGATGTCAAAGGGGGAGTAGTCTAGAGTTTTTGGAGAAGTTTGGAGTTTGTGGGAGAAGATTGGAGTTTTGGAGATTCATTTTTGGCACATGTTTCCATCAATGACAAAGGGGGAGATTTTTGAAAGAATGGAGAAGGATCCCCTTAATGTGTTATCATCAATATGTCAACATTGGTTGTTGATATCTACATTAATCTAGTGAACTGAGCTAGTTCAGTAATGGAGATACCCCAATCTGATATTTTGGTTTGCATTTTCTCATCTAATAAGATCTACTTATGTGGTTCTAGTATGTTGTTCCTGACTATTATTTGCATTTGTGTTCAAGATTTTAGTTAGTTTGGATGTATAGTTTGGAAGATATAAGTGACAGTAGTTTGGCATATAGTTTTTGGATATGTACAATGCAAGTGGGTATGAGTAATCTGGTCTATGCTCCTTCAATGATAACAATCATACTTTGTAATTTTGGGATATTTCTTACAGGTTTCAACACATTGTATATTCCATATGGCGCACGATTATGTGGTTAGATTGATCATTGGTGTTGATCAATTAGCATATTTTGTGATTAGGTTGTATTCCTAGTTGACCTAATGCTTGATGTGTGTTACGGTTATTAAATATGTAATGTAGATGTTAGTGAGATCTATTTTAGGTCCATTCTGACCTAAATCAAGTATTACATGTTTTGGTTTAAGCACGAAGATGTTTTGGTTTATGTTTGGAGTCGACAAGGGAATTTTGATTTAATTTAGGGCTACATATAATTAGGCTGACCTGATGGGTGTATGTAGATGAATTGGGTATATATGTAAGATATTTTTAAGGTTGTAAAAATGGATGAATGCGAGTATGGGAGTTTTTTATGTACATGATCCGGATAAGTAGCAGATGTGTTGTGAATATTGAGTAAATTCAAGCGAATGTAAAGTAGAGAAGTGTTTTGCATTTTGTATATAATGAAGTGCATAAAGTTAGTATATTGAGCTTCAAAGGAACTGAATTCAACACAAGGAAGGTGCATTTTGTATCAGTTCACATCTTGGTTGTGTGGCCATTCTATCTTCTTCTATCTATCTTTCTGTGAATAGTGATTTCACTTGGATAGTGAGTCCAGCTGGTAGTTAGTCTTTCTATAATATCTTATAACTAGTTATAATATATTGTGAGCTAATCCTCATCGAGGTTTTTCCCTTTTTGGGTTTTCCATCTAAAATACTGGTGTTCATGTGTTATGTGATCTTGTGACTATTTCATGTTTTCATTCATTATTGCTATTGAATGTATTTTGTTAACTAGATGGATTATGATCAAGTGGTTTAATAGAAACCAATTCACCCCCACCCCCTCTCAATATTCTGGGTGTTCAACAAGGCTATTATAAATAAAAAATAAATTTAATTTATAATAGAAACATAATAACAAATATCATATTATATTAAACAACACACATAATACCATGATTATCCTAGAAAACCCCTTTGGAAAAAACTCTAGTTGCAATATCAATATCACTCACTATATTACCAATATTGAATGGTTACAAATATAATTAGCATTTCCTCTTATTGAAATGATTCTACAAACATGTGTTAAGAACCTCCAATTTCATTATAGCACCCAAGAAAACTAGTGATCAAACTAACACCATCTTTGCACTCTAGAAGCTTGTCACAATAGCCTCCAATGATACATCCATTGCATACTACATTTTCACATGTTATGGCTTCGTACACTTTTGTAGACACAGACTAAACTAATATAAAACTTCTATGCCAAGGAATTGATATATAAGCAAGGAATCATTATTTATAGCCTACCCTTATTAAATATTATATACATTAAATAAGTATTATTTATTATATAATTAAATTATATTTAAATTCATATAAGGATATTATGTATCATTTAAATTCTATTTAATATTACATATTAATTTATAGATTGATTTTTTTTTAAAGTCAACTAATTAAAATTGAAAAGTATTATCAAATAGATTTAATATACATATATAATTTTAAACTAATATGTTATATTGTTATTTAATATTGAAAGGATATAAATAATAATTCTACAATTAATTGTTTTTTATTAAGGAATAAACAAGTTTTAAAGGGGTCTTGAAACCCTTAACAGTCAGATAGCGAGAGATATAACATTAACAGAGCACAAACAAAAATAGGACAGCCAAAAAATTGACAAAAAACCTCAAAACAACCAACCCCTAGGCTAGGTTCTTGAGGATCTATGTCGCTTCCTGCTCCAAACTGTTCATATTAAGTGTAGACTTCTTGATCTCCTGGATGTTTACTAAACCTCAAGGTTTGCCTTCCTTTTCAAATTTACTCTAGTCCTATTACTCGGCCCCCCACTATCTGGCTGCCCTTCCTCTTTGTCCAAATCAAGAAACACAACAGTCTTTACCTGATGGGCTTTTTCTAGGTTCTCCACCATGGTATTCATGGTCTGTGCAGTGGATTTTAAAATCTTATGGTTCATAACCAACACTTTATGGAGATATTTTTTGATGTTCCGCAGCTGCTCCTCCATATTCACCTGCTTGCCATCATGATTGCTTTTAAAATCTTGTAATTCATCCACCATTGTCTTTAGGCACTCAACCATATACTTCTCTTCCTCAGTCCATAAGTCAGTAGCCCGACCACTACCACTACCTCTGTTATTGTCATCATCAGCTTTCTCCATTTTACTATTCATGGCTCTTTGGTTCAACTTAATCTCCTTAATTTCAAAGAACACCCATCTCATTAACCTAAAATTACCCACCACCCCATTGCAGGCTATAGCAAGGACATCAGTGGGAAATTCTTGTTCCTCCTTAAAATAATGATCCCTTGCCTTGAGGTCCATAGGGAAACAGGGTCTCTCTTTAGGATTTTAAAAAGCTACCTTCTTTTGAGTGTGGTGGATTTTTTTTATTTTTTTTTATTAGAATTTCAAGTAATAATTGCATATTTACTTAGACATAATGATTATTTTAAAATATCTCTAATTTAAATATCATAAATATATTTTGAGAAAGGATGCCATGTTAATTTAATCTATACTATATAAAAATATATTATATATTATATATTTTGTAATAGAAATGATTATATATAAATATAATATACTATATAATTAGTGTATAATATATTTTAAATTAGTACACATTAAATTATATATAGTATAATTATATTTAATATTATATAATATTTGATATAATATAAATTGTATTATTAATATATGTTTAATTTATATACAATAAATTACTAAATTCATTTTAAAAATAATATTTGAGTTATATTTTTTATATATATATTAGATATAGAAGAGAGAAGAGAAGAAAGAGATAGGAAGAAATGAGCAACATAGGAAGATAGATATTGAGAGATAATGAGAAACATAGGAGCTTAATTATCTTTCTGATTTAGAGGTTTTGTTTTAATCATGTTTGGATCCCTATAAGTGGATGCGTAGTTTATTTAAAATTATCACTTCTCAATTGAGACCTTTGTTGAAAAAACAACATCATTTGCTAAATTACCTACCAATTGACCTCATGTACTATACAAATTTATGCAAAATAGAGACCAACACTTTCCCTAATCGACCTTCCACACCTCTTTGACATACCTATTGCACACCAAGGTGCAATTGCTAGTTTCTAGTTTATATTATAATCAATAAAGTTTACTATATATTTTAATTGATTATATTAAATGATATTATTATTATATTATATTATTAAATGATAATACTAATTTATTATCAATATTAGTATTATATTATTAAGATTAAGACAATAAGATTAAGGCATAATATTCAGATGCATAGATAGTTTAAGATTAAAACCTAAACTAAATTAATTGGAAAATCTCAATGATTAATATCATTTATCATTAAGATTAAGACATAATATTCAGATGCATAGGGATAGCTTAAGATTAAAACCTAAAGTAAGTTAATTGGAAAAGCTCAATCATTAATATCATTGGGATCCTTCATATTCACAATGTTGAGTTAATTGGTGTTTGTGTTGAGGGAAAAATTGTGATTAAATTCACTTCATATAAATTTGAATTTTTAAAAATATAATTATATAAATTATAAATCCATAAAAAATAAAATAATAGTATGTTAAATTTGAATACATTTAATATAAACTTGTTTAAAATTTTAATTTAAATATCATTAATATATAAAACATTAATATATTATGATTAACAATCGAATTTAAATATTTTAAATATTAAATTTTAATATAGGGGACAGGACCCAAGCATGTTCCAATAGTTGTTATAGCATTTGTTGGTTTAATGTCCAATATTTTTAACAAAATGTAATGCCCTCGTCACGAACCCCAAAGGACAAATAAACAATAATCATTGCACAATTTTATTTTATTTTAAAGATAACATAACATACATGTAATACACATTAAGTCATGACATGAATTTCATTTAAGTAGATTCACTACCACATACATCCCTTGGGGTACACGAGGAATCATTACGAGACTTAGATCCACACAAGCGACAATAAAGAATAAAATCAAAACTATAATCCATAACAAAGTAAACATTAACAAATATAACACATACATGAAAACTCATTGATAAGAACCATTTGCATGTAAATACAACATATACATAATTAACTTAACACATTAAATAACATGGCTACCATGACGTTACATTATAGTACAATGTTCAAGATGTACCATGATACAAAAGTGTTTACAAACATAAATGGAAACCATACACAAGGTAACATGATACAAATAAACAGATGAAAACTGGCTCCAAGACGGATACAACTCTGGAGTTGCCGCAACAGCACCAATCCGCACCTCTCGATCCTCGACTGGGGACCCAATGGGGTGCTTAGCACGTTCCACCCGACCATGTGGGTCCGAAGACCCACCCCCCGTGCTAAGGAGCTGACAAGAAAGAGTCTTCAACCAAGAACATCCAAACACAGAACCACAAGACTCAACAACATACAAAAGTATCATAAAACTCAAGGATTACAAGAGTCAACATAATAACTTAAAGTCATAAATCCCATCAATAAATTAAAGTAATGACCAATAAACAAGTAATCAAAGGATGATCTTGAAACACTTCCAAATCAAAGCTGAATTGACATAATACAATTCCAAATTGCAATTAAACAATACAATAACATCATATCACAGTACCAAAAGAGCACAAGGTCATAAATCAAATATCAGTGAGATCATACAAGACCACAAAGTACACCAAAGATGTATCAAGGCAATACTCCTTAAATCAATATAAGTTCATTCAACAACAATATAAACCAACTCCCATAACATACTTCCAGAGGAACACAATAAAGTAAAAACACCTAGGCAACTAGGGAGAGTGTCATCGCATAGTCCTACATGGGCTATCTTGTGCTCTTCCTCCCAACTGGAGGCGTTGGTCCCATCTATGGCTATCATGTGCCCTTCCTCCCAACTATAGGCGCCGGTCCATAGGGTGACTCATGCGGAGCCGTAAACCTCTCGTGAAGACGAGGTCACGACCTTGCCGACCACGGCCTTCTCAGCCTTCCATTAGTCTGCAGAAGCACTAATGAAGACAAGGCATCCATTTTTAAGTCTTATAATGATATTACTACCCAGCCCTCCTAAGTTAATTATTAGGTTTCCTTGATTACTAACTCTTTTCGTGGGTTATCCTGTGCCCTTCATAGCGGAGTGCCAGAAGCCCCACTGAGCCACTCTCCCTAGAGACCCAACATAAAAACCAAGGGTTGTACCATCATAATTTGAACAAAGAATCACAACATAAAAGCATGCGAGGCATTACCCATCTCGCTAACAAGTACAAAATCAGAGTCTCAACAATTCTTGTACAACCCTTTTCAAATCCTGATACCAAAACACTTGCCACATCAAGGGCACATAAAGAGAGAACATCAACTAACAATCATCTCAAGCCTCTGGAAGCCAAAAGAATGAAAACCCACAAACAAGGGTAAAATGAAGCAACACAAGTTTTTTCCAAATAATTCCAACACAAGGATAAAATTTCCCTCAATTATGAGATTAACTCCGAAAAGCCACACAAAGAAAGTTTCATCAAACCCCATCCACAAATCAATCAACTCTAAAACACAAATACAATCCATATATCAACAATGGTGTCACCTCAAAAAGGAATCATAGAAGAAAATCCACCTTTAATTCAACAAAAATCACTCAACATCCAAAAGCCACCAATTAGGCATTCCACGGGAAACCTAAATTTTCTCCTCACAAGAATCCCTTAGAGTGGTACGTAAATCACTTTCATAAAAATCAGCAACATGGCAACAACAACAAATATCTATTCATATTATCAATCTGAACAAAATCAATCTTCTCAACAAACAGGCCAATTACAATCTTAAAGTTCTAAATAACTATCCATATAAGAACCTCATTTATTAGAAACTCAATTGCCAGAAAGTTATCCCCTAACTGACAATCCAAGTAAAATAATTAAGAACGAAATCTCAATTCAAGAACCAACCAACTCAGACCATCAAATCAATCATGAAAACAAGTAAGCATCCTTATAGAGAACTTACGAAGAAGGGAATAAGGAGATAGTCATCATTTAGAAAATCATCTAATTTACATAAACCCTACATTTATCCAAATATAAATAGTCAACTCTTACAACTATCAATTCTCCTAATTACCAAAATAAAACTATGCTAACCAAGAAATTTTCTTATCTTCAACATATCCCTATCTACTTCATAAACTTATAAATATAAAACAATCACACTAATATTCACGTCACACAATTACATGAATGAATGTTTATACAAAAATGTTCATTTCACATAACAATTCCTAGGTCTCAAAAATAAATATGAAAGATTCCATTACCTATTTGCCAAGAGTATCCATTAGCCAATCATAATCAACCTATGAGGGATAAGAATATGTTTATTAAGAAAAAGACCTTCCTTCAAAATGACATTATACTTTCTTCCTATTTCAAATTAATTCTTCTAATTGACTTAATATTACTAATTTCATCATTTGCTATAAACCATCATCCACAACATTAATCTTGATGTCATTTCTAATATAATTGAATTCTCTAGTAGCTACCTCGATATCAAATTAGCATTTTCCTATGAGTGCTATACACTAAATTTTTTTTATTCAACTTACTCATCTCTCTACAAAAAAATTCAATTCATCATTTGATTGTTGCACCAAATTTTATACTCTTTTAAATAATATTTTCTAATCCATTTCACCCTAATAATATAAACCATCTTTTATCTTAAACTTATTCAAGTGCTTACTTAACACAACTATTAAATTTATTCATTACATATATATATATATATATATATATATATATATATATATATATATATATATATATACCTCTAGTCCAAAATACTTAAGTATCAATATTATTATTATCTAAATTACAAAACATTCCAATGACCTTATTTGCATTTCAGCTGAGTGTATTAACCTATAAGTAAGACCTCTAGTTTATCATACAAGGATGTGATCAGAATTCTATCCTCTAAATTCCTTATGAACATAAAAGAAAACCCCTATTAAGTAAACATCTTAACGCAGCTTGTTAGTTTAGATAAGTTATGGACATACTTGCAAGGCATTACAATTACAGATCCTCATGATTATGACAAATTCCAACCAAATTAAGAACAACGACCAACAGGAATGAGGCGCACAAGCTAGTATAAGATATCAATGATAAGACAAGTTGACAAAGGAATCGGGGAGGTTGTTTAAATCTATACACCTTACCATGCTCAAGCGCCACTGAGACAGGTTATCAATGAAACCAGTGAGATTATTTAATTTACTCCACCTTTGCAAGTCTAAACATTGCAGTTGAGATGGGTCACCAATGGTTTCAGGGAGACTATTTAATTCTGTACAATGTCTCAACTCTAAATGTCATAGCAGTGACAGGTTGCCAAGTATTAGAAAGCGAATATTGGAATTTGGAAATATCGCCATCTACTTGCATTATTATCAAATCTCAAGTGTTATCTGCAAGACTGAAGGGAAAGAGAAAGGTGAGGTGAAAATACATGACTTAAGAGAAGGAGAATTAATGTACAACTTTTTCTGTTTTGAACTAGATGCATTTCTAATTAGAGGCGAGTTTCCAGAGACGCGCTCAAGATTGAAGTTTTGGAAATTAATCTTCCCACAAATAGTGGAAAGCTTTCTATCATGTTAGTGATTGACATTAGTTTATTTTCAAGTGCTGGAACTGCGATAGATGACAGAAGAAACAAGCAGAATATGTAAATTTTAAAATTCCCAATTAAGATGAAGCACCGCAGCTGAGACAGAATGATAGTGAAATCAGAGAGATTGTTTAAACCTCTAAACTTCCTATTATGTTCAAGAATATGAAACGATTCCTAAACTTATACGTTTCAAAGAGCAAGATGTTTGTAAGATTTAGACTCAAGACCTGATGTTTTATTAAGGCCTGAAATAGATATGAGTAAAAGATATACACAATTTCCCAAATTTAAAAGCAATAACAAGAGCATTTACATTACCTAATGAAAACTGCCAGAGCATTTAGGGTGATATACTGTTGAAAGTGCCTAACCGAAACAACTAAAGAAAGTGGCAGATCAAAGATAGAAAAGAACCTGGCTAAGTCGATGCCATGCAATCTTCCTAGCAACACTGCCTGGATGAAAATAAAACCCCGCCATTTAAAGCATACCAAAACAATCACAATAATCATTAATGGCAGACAAATAAGAAGGTGCTTCAAATATATCCTCTTAATTACTTCTCACAGGAAATTCACTGGATATTTTGTGGGGGGGGACCAGTCTCAGATTGGATCATAGGGAGAACTCGCTCCAATGTATGGGTAAAGAGAAAATTTTAATCATAACGAACCCCACTCTCCGAAACTGAAAATTTTCCCCCCCTTCCTCCCGAATAATTCTTGTTTATAATTTGTTTCATGGTGTCTTTTCCACTCCCATCGGGGAACCGTTCGACTTCCATCACTTATTATAATTTGATCAGACCGCTGCACTTCCAACAGTTATGATTGAATGCCAGCCACTACCCTTATTTATTATTTTATAATTGACTCTTTAATATATGAACCAAATAGATCAACTATTAAATATTTAATAAATATTTAATAATTTAATCTTTCTTTTAGTTACAATAGAATATATTTATTTTAATAAATATTTTCACCTTAATTTATTTAAACTTAAGTACAATTTTAATATTTAATCCTCTCTAATATTTTCTCACCTTTAAATTTATTAATCGAATTTAATCATTAAATGATAATTACCTTTCCTCATCTAATCCGATTACTTTAAATAACTAACTCCCAAAGATAATTAAATTAACGTTTATTATTGAATCTAATTCTTTATTTAATTCCAAATAAAACAAGTAACCTTATAATTAAATTAATTTTATTAATCAAATCCAAGCATATTATTAGTGTTATCTCATAACCTTAAAATTAAATTAAATAATAAAATCACCACATCATCATGACATTACCAACAACAACTTACTTGACATCAACGACAACATAAGCGGAGGGCACTACACAATATTTGACCAATAGTTGTGTTTTTAAAGTTGTTAGTGTTGATGACTACCCATAATTGAATGAAATGTATTCCTTAGATCTAAAAAACAATAAATCATGTGATGCCACATCAATGCACAAATAAAATATGATTTATTGCACAACTATCAATCTCATTTTTATTTTTTAAATTTTTTTGGGCCGAGGGGCCTAGCTCAATTGGCTAAAGCATCCTCCAAACAAGAGGTCATGAGGTGTAGTCTCTGGTCACCTAAAAAAAATATATAATTTTATAAGACACATTGCAATTTATAGGGGGCTACCCCATTCTTGAAGTCTAAAAAAATGTCATTTTTTTTGGTCTTTTTGGATACCTTGAAAAAAAGCAAGTTGATGTGGCATCATATTTGATGATGTGGCCCTAAAAACTTACTTATAAGTAGGGAAATTTCCAAGTAAGTTGTTGTAAAAAAAGGGAGTGATTTGAAATTTCCACATAAGATTTAGAGAAGCGCAAAGTTAGGGTGCTCAATTACTCAATCCTCTCCCCTATTGAAACCTTGACCTCTAGGCTTATGAGGGTGCACAATGGATTGCGATACCTCTATGTTAGCCAAAGAATGAGATTGTTGAAGGAAGTTCTGGTGCAAATTTATTTCCATAGTCATACTACCCACTCTCCTCTGCCTAGCCATTCTTCTCTTTCAGTTGGCTCTCACACTAGCAGCACTTTTCAAACTTTCAGTGCTTCGTCCTATGTGAAAATTCAATGGCAACTCATTTGGAAAACAAATGGCCAATGCATTTTCTTCTTCCTTCATCTGAAGTGGCCTTGAATTTGATGGTCTATTTGACCTTTTTTACATTTTAGACCATATATTACAACTTTAAAATTTATTAGATCGTATAAGTTGACTTGCTATACTTTTATATAACTATACATATGACACTTTAAATTATTATTAAATCATAAAAAATTATTAGAGACAATATTATATATACATATATGTATATATGTATATAATTTTATAATGTTTATTATAAAAATATAAATTAGTTTAAAATATTTTCAAATATATAATATAATTCTTTCTAATTTTTAAAATATTTTTAACAATAAATTTAAGATTTTGAATTATTTTTAATATGAATTTAGACACTTCTTTTAAGAATAAATTGAAAATCTTTTCAAAAGAGAATATAATTGTTTTATATATGACACTTTAAATTATTATTAAATGGTAAAAAATTATTATAGACAATATTATATATACATATATGCATATAATTTTATAATGTTTATTATAAAATATAAATTAGTTTAAAATATTTTCAAATATAGAATATAATTCTTTCTAATTTTTAAAATATTTTTAACAATAAATTTAAGATTTTGAATTATTGTTAATATGAATTTAGACACTTCTTTTAAGAATAAATTAAAAATCTTTTCAAAAGAGAATATAATTGTTTTATATATGACACTTTAAATTATTATTAAATCGTAAAAATTTATTATAGACAATATTATATATACATATATGTATATAATTTTATAATGTTTATTATAAAATATAAATTAGTTTAAAATATTTTCAAATATAGAATATAATTCTTTCTAATTTTTAAAATATTTTTAACAATAAATTTAAGATTTTGAATTATTTTTAATATGAAATTGGAAACTTCTTTTAGACTAAATTGAAAATCTTTTCAAAATAGAATGTAACTGTTTTTTAACTTTTAACATATTTTTAACAAGATTTATTTTTAATATGAATTTAGAAACTTATTATAATATGAATTTAGAAACTTTTAGTAAATTTATGATTTTTAGATTTATTACTATTTTCTAAATTTGCATTATTTTACCAATATATATAGGATATCCATATGACTAATTACACAACAAGAATTTTCATTTGTTTGAAGATACAAAATTTGTGTTTTTAGGTGATTGGTGAGCATTCAAACCATCACAATTTTTTTATGACAGATAAGGGTGGCCATCAATCCTATAATTTAACTGCCGAGTGTCAATGGATCAGAGTGGAGATATTGGGAGAGTGGAGGTTGACACTCTCCCAATATCTCCACTCAGAGCTGACACTTGGCCGCAAAATTATAAGATCACTCTTCCCTTCTCAATACAGCATTCTATGACAATTAAAAATTAAGGAAGAGTTAAATGAGTATATCACTGGTTGTCTTCCTCCAATGGGAAATTGGAATTCTTCCCATATTTCTGCGCTTTTTATTTTAATTTTAGCGTTTTTTCTCCTTCCCTCACCTTTTTGATCTGATTTTTCACTAATCTTTCTTCTTGGTGTGTATGGATCTGGATCTGCTGTTTCCAAGAATTGTGCTTTTGTAAACTTGTTTTAGGTTTTCTTTGGATTGGTATGTGGTATTTGCAGTTTGAATGCCAAAACACTTTTTTCTTCATTTCAAGATCAAGAAACGGCTCTCTACATTTCTTTGAAGATATCATAAAGGTTCCTTGAGTTGTATTGGTATGTGGTATTATATGTATTGCATGTATCACTGTTCTCTGCCGCAATATTATAGCATGTTATATTCATTCCTAAGTTCGTAATTAGTGGTAATGCATTATAAAGTTTTCCTTGATGAATAATAATAAGTGTTAGTAAGTTCTTTTCTGCAATTTTCCATTCTAGCTACTGCTGCATTCGGTACAATTTCTAGAGTTGAGCCTTAACTCGTAGGAATGAGGCACTTTTTTGGAGGCTAATTGTAGGAGCACAGACTTTTTTTTGCTATCATTTTGGTATTATAGCAAATAATGATGGCCTAAGAAGTAATTGGTATTATAGCAATTTTGGTATTAGTAAGTCTTTAGAAGAATAATGTTGATGAGTGACTCAAAAGACTAGGAGCCATTAAGGCTAGACTACATTTCAATAATATCTTGTCATTTGGATGTTTAATTTTAAACAACTAAAATGCAATCTAATTATTGTTTTAATATTAAGCAGAAAGAAATAATTTAAGTAATGTGATATAAGTAGAGGGTTGAGAAACAGGTACAAAAGGGGGTAGGGTGCTTGTAAGTGGCATTCAAATCATATATAAATAATTTTATATAGATCAATTAAATGAAATACCATGCACTATGTTGGTCTTGCCATGGTCATGAAGTTGTCTTTTTCTAGAGTGCATAGTCTTGGAATCTCAAGAACCTTGCTTAATTACAACTCTAATATAGTTAAAAAAAAGAAATAATGGTCCCACAAAGGTCATGTAAGTTTAATACAAATCCTATACAAATTTCTTAAAACTATTTATTGGACAAATTTTAGTAATGCTATTACCTTACCCCAAGTTATAATCAAATACTTTTAAAAACATTCAATTATAATTTAGATTAACATGTATATTGCAATTGAAATATCTATTATTAGAGGGATCCATTGTTAGAATTGGTGTGCCAAGGGT